>JAYKKT010000058.1:10327500-10625000 GCA_036023115.1 Brasenia schreberi | reverse complement strand
ATTGTGTTAGTGGAGGAGTCTAAGGGAAAAGTTAATAGAAAATTAGAACTATGGAGAGAAACATTAAAAAGCAAAGGCCTCCGACTTAGTAGAACAAAGACAAGAATATATGGAATGTAAGTTTGATTATTGGGTTACTTCAGAGGACATAAAAATTAAAATTGGCACACATTGCATCCCCCAAAAGAAAAGTTTTAAATACCTAGGGTCATTTTTTCAGAGTGATGGAAGAATTGATGGAGATGTTATGCATAAAATTAATGCTGGTTGGTTAAAATGGAGAGGAGCATCATGTATTCTTTGTGATAAGAAGATATCATTAAAGGAAATATTATAGAACAACAATTAGGCCTGCCATGTTTTATGGTTCTTAGTGTTGGGTAGTTAATCATCAACATGTACAAAAGATGTCTGTGACAGAAATGAAGATGTTGAGATGGATGAGTGGTCATACAAGAAAAGACCGTATACATAATGAGGTTATTAGAAAAAAGTACGAGTGGCACCAATAGAGGATAAAATAAGAGAACATCTTTTAAGATGATTTAGACATATAGAAAGAAGATCAAAAGAAGAACCTATAAGAAGGTTAGAAAAACTAAATTTAGAAAGTATTAAAAGAGGTAGAGGATGACCACAAAAGTGTTGGAAAGAAACAATAAATAATGATCTAGCTTATTGTGAGTTAACTGCTAACATGACACACGATAGGTATCTGTGGAAACAGAGAATCCATGTAGCCAACCCCGTCTAGTATGGGAAAAGGCTTAGTTTTTGTTGTTTCATCTCTTCGTTATGAATTCCTTCACGAGTGATGAGTAGATTTATTTTTCGCAAATAGGAAACAAATTTGTTGCTGAATTAAGGTGTTTAGTTTCTATCAATCTGCTATGGGAAGCATGGGTCTGATTTTTGCCCTTTTCGGCTCTTTCTGCGTACAAGGAAGTGTTAGGCAAAGGGGCATTCAAAACAGTGTATCCTTTTCTATACCATCTTTCATTTCTTTTGCTTTTCGACAAGAATTCTTTGCATCTATAATGAGCTTGGTGGATTGTAGAATGAGGGTTTTGATGAATTGGAAGGTGCATATTCTCTAGACTCTAAGGCACAAGAACATCATCAAATTTTGCAACTCGTGGGTTGATACGAAGAATGATAGCATCAACTTCATAACTGAGGTTTTCACCTCAGGCACGTTGAGGCAGTGAGTACTCTCTCTCTCTCTCTCTCTCTCTTGCGCGCCGCTCTGATCACAATAAAAGAGGCTGAGGAGCTACTAAAAAGGTATTGGAGGGACACTATAAAACACTGGACTTTTGCTTTGGGAGTTGAACATGGGGTATGACCCGAGATAGATAAGATATGGCAGCTAAGATATTCATCCAGTGTGGGGCAAGACTTGGTTTTGGAAGAAGAAAAAAAGTCTTTATAAACAAAACAAACTGTCATAGAAATGAAAGTCGCATAGAGATAAGGTCAGTTATGTGCTTAACTGCACAAATGGTGTATGAAATATGGTGATGATCTTTTTTAGGAGAAAAAGATGTCATGTGGTGACATTGGTTAATATATTTTCAATATATCTTTGAGGTTTCAGTGAAGACTCTTTTGTCAATCCTGTTGCCGACAAGCCTTTTCCATTCCAAAATCAACTTATGAAATAATTGACATGGTGGTAGCTATTAACTCTTATATCATTCCATGCATAATAGGATTGAGGTAATTGCTCCGTTGAGTGGAGCACCTTGAAAATTGCTTGGCAAAACATCCATCCAAGACATGTTTAAGATGGGCTAATCTGTTAATATTTTTCTGTACGACGGTTTAGTTATATGCTTGTACTTCCTATTAGCTGTTCACTGGCCATCACTAAAAGTGTAGAAGTATTACTTTCTCTAAATGCATAATATTTTTTTTGATATCAATGGCCATTTCTATTTTAAATTATTTACATGTTTAGTTCCTAATAAATCCTGATGAAGAAGGTCTAGTTAGACTCTCAACTGTTAGTTTATTTGTTTTAAGGTTATTTAGAACTTAATCGTAGTTTCCTAGACTGATGTATAACTGGATAGTTGATATTTAACGTAACAGAATGCTCTTGTTTTTTACTTATTTAGTTATCACAAGAAACATAAACATGTAGATTTGAGAGCACTGAAGAATTGGTCTAGACAAATCTTGAGTGGGCTCAGTTATCTGCACAGTCATGATCCCACCTGTTATCCACCGGGACTTGAAGTGTGATAATATATTTGTGAATGGAAACCAAGGAGAAGTGAAAATAGGTGATCTTGGATTGGCTGCTATACTTCGCCAGGCTCATGCTGCTCACAGTGTGATTGGTACACTTTACTGCTTCTCTTTTTGTTTTAGCTCTTAATGCATAGAAAGATACATGCCTTTATTTATTTATTTTTTAAGTGGACGATTGTCACCCTCCTTTAGATGTCAAATAATTTCTGGTAGTAACCAATGTTAATTGTTTTTGCAGGAACTCCTGAATTTATGGCTCCAGAACTTTATGAAGAAGAGTATAATGAGCTCGTTGACGTCTATGCTTTTGGTATGTGCTTGTTGGAGTTGGTAACCTTTGAATACCCATATAACGAGTGCACAAATGCTGCTCAGATATATAAGAAAGTGTCAGTAGTTCCTTTTTGAAAAGGTTATTTGTCCATCACTAGTTCCTTTCAGGCAAAACAGAAACATAACCCCGCTGCCATTGATTTCACTGGAGTCCCCTTTTCTTCTTGTAGGGAATTAAACCTGCATCATTAAACAAGGTCAAAGATCCTGAGGTGAAACAGTTCATAGAAAAATTCATCGCTGATGTTTCACAGAGATTGCCTGCTAGTGAACTGCTAAATGATCCATTTCTTCAATCTGATGTAGAACATGAAAGTGTCAGTCATCTTTTGCATTTTACAGAAACCTGTTCCGGGAGAAATTGTAAAGGGTGCCCTCCACCAAACAACCAAGAAGATAACCAGAAACCAGAGATTGAAGAACGTACTGTTGCACCTCTAAGCAACTTCTACAGAAGGTGCCATCCATCACGCAGATGGAAACTCGTTAATCAATAAAGAACTTCTTGAGGGCACTAAAGATTTTACTGTAAAGGGTCAAAGGAAAGATGTTAATACAATATTTTTAAGGCTTCCAATTGCAGATTCTAAAGGCAATTGTAGTCTCTATTTTCTTAATCATGATTATTTAAAATATTCATGTATTTTGCAGTATCATTGCAAAAATCGTACTGGTAGTCTAACTTTATTTTGGGACTTCTAGGTAATGTCCTTAACATTCACTTTCCTTTTGACATTGAAGCGGATACTTCAATTAGTGTCGCTAGCGAAATGGTGACAGAGTTAGATCTCACTGATCAAGATGTCACTACAATTGCTGATATGATTGACCAGGAAATACAGGCTCATGTTCCGGGCTGGCTGCCTGGAGAATGTTTTCAAGATAGTGCTGGAAATAAAGAAAGTATGCAACAAAACTATGAAGCTGGGACAATCTATGACCCTTGTGCATTGCTCATGGACTCTGATTGTCATCCACGGGGCCTCGTTTCGGATCGCCTTCCGTCAGGAAGGCATTATTGGTCCGATTCTCCAAGGAGATTTAGTGGGGGTTCCCGCTTAAGTCCACTCACTCGGATGCTTCTTCTTATGTGGATCCTCTTCTTCACGATGATGACACACTAAAATTATTGATATTACAAATTCACCTTCTTTAAGGACTATCGATGAAGATTCTGGTGCGTCAACTTGTGGAGCAAAGAGAAGAACGATAAAGATGTGGTACCATTAGTACTTAAAATGCAGGAGGCAGCAGGTGGCAAGCTTAAAAGTGACACTGAACAGGAAAACCAAGAAGAGTCTTTCGAGACCAAGGAGCTTTTAAGTGGTAATGAAAGTGATAGCAACACAGGGGCACCTAACAGGGAACTTGCTAATGCTGCATCTGTTGGATGCTCTTTGCAAAAGCCCGTCTTGCACCCAACAGAAGATGATTTAAAAGAAATGAAAGCAGACACCCTAAAACTTGTAAATCTGCTGCTGGAGCAGCAAAATGAGCTTGAGACGCTTCGGAGAAGGCATGATCATGCTATAAAAGAGTTTTAAAATGTGCCTTCTGAAGGTTCATGACTGTGGTGAAAACTGTGAGATGCCTTTTGTTACACAAAGTTGCTTAGATGCATTACATGATGAGTCATTTGTCAATGCGAAAAGTAGATGGCACAAAAAATTGTCTGGGGATAGTAATGAAGACGGGCAGGAATTGCTGGAAGGACCTCCATCTGGGAATCCTGTTACTTCTGCATTAGGTTGTCATGGGGGTTCTCCCCGTGATTGTTCAATGAATCCTGCTGTTGCTGTGCCATCTGATATAAGAAGTGGCTCAGTCAACGGGAACACTGAGGGTTTGTCTGGTTCACATCCTGTTCAGGAAAGTGTACAAACTAAGGTTCTGAAGAGCTTGCAAGGTAAACCCTGTGCACTTCGCATTTTCGGTAAGACTAGCAAGTGGGCTTCTGCTGCTGAAAATAATGTGTAAGTCTGTATTCAGGGATAGGTCAAACTTGTTGAAAGGTAACACCAGGGTTTCTGATATGGGAATTGCTGTAATACTAGAGGAGGCTTTAGCCAGGTCGAAGTCTGAGTAGGCTGCATATTTTGCATCAACATGAACTATAAGTCGATCTTGGAGATACAGGTAGGATGATTTTATCATCAGAACTCCGAAGGCAAGAGTCCGTTTGGGTGGATGCATGGTAAACTGAGTAAATCAGGTCAGGACTGAAGGCGTCGTCATTGATGGGAGAACATTCCCTGGTTATCTTGATCTGCCGTGCAGTTGGCACCTATTCTACGCCAAGTCTTCTTCGAATCAAGTGTGATATATGGTGAGCTTTGAGTGTGACCTTTCTGGAGTTTCAACAGAGATGACAAGAGTTGTGGATTGTATATACCTGCTCATTCTGAGGTGTTCAAATTGCTAACCGATTCTCTGTCTATCTTGTATCATGAAATCTTCCCATTCTTCCTTTTCTTTTTCTTTTTCTATGAATGGTTCTGTTGTCATAACGCATTGTCTTGTATCATGTCCTGAAGTTCTATCAACACTTGCAATTCTTCGGTATCTGTACTATGTTCAACATATATTCGGTAACCATAAAGATATCTTTGGCTTCCATAAGTAGCTCCGTTCTTTTTCTGGTACAAAACAGATATTCTGTTAATAAGAAACTATCAAACTAAGTAATGCCGTTGGTGAATCAACATGTTGTACAGGTTAAATATCAATTTCATTCATCAGCTTGTCTGTAGGGTATTCTTTATTTTAGTAAATCTGTTTATCTATGGCTGTCTAACTATAATCATGTTTTCTTGTGTTAAATTTGAAGACAGCTTTCCAGCAACATGGCTTCTGAAGTCATCAACCGCAGCCGCCATGGCCGCCCGCTATTATTGCAGAATACCAAAAACATATACCATTTTCTCTTGGAACATGTAGCTATACCACCTACCATTTCCGACTAACACCAAACATGAGGATCCAGTTGCACCCACACCAACACGCCTAAACCTTTCCTCACTTTTTCATGCAACTTACATTTTCAATTAGAACACTGACGGTGAGATGGCTTCAAATTTAAACATGATTATAGTTAAACAGCCATAGATAAACAGATTTACTAAAATAAAGAACTCTTCAAACAAGCTGATGAATGAAGTTGATATTTAACCTGTACAACATGTTGCTTCACCAACGATATTTCTTAGTTTGATAGTTTCTTATTAACAGAATGTCTGCTTTGTACCAGAAAAAGAACGTAGGAGATGCTTATATTGAAGCCAAAGATATCTTTATGGTTACCGAATATTTGTTGAACATAGTAAGGAAAAAGAAATGAGGAGCCTAATGCAACGCAGGGGCTCATGTAAGGAATCACCCTTTATGGCCGGTCTTAAGCCTGGATAAAAAAGGAGGGTTGCGTTAGGCTTTCGACTTAGCATGAATTCTACAAACAAAAACAAAGAATCCATGAAGCCGACCCAAGTAGGGGACAAAGCTTAGTTGTAGTAGATAGTACCGAAAAAGAACCTACAAGTTCCCCATTCGGTGCCCGTGTTGCTATCACTTTCATTACCACTTAAGGCTCCTTGGTCTCGAAAGATTCTTCTTGGTTTTCCTGTTCAGTGGCACTTTTAAGCTCGCCACCTGCTGCCTCCTGCATTTTAAGTACTAATGGTACCACATCTTTATCGTTCTTCTCTTTGCTCCACAAGTTGACGCACCAGAATCTTCATCGATAGTCCTTAAAGAAGGTGAATTTGTAATATCAATAATTTTAGTGTGTCGTCATCGTGAAGAAGAGGATCCACATAAGAAGAAGCATCCGAGTGAGTGGACTTAAGCGGGAACCCCCACTAAATCTCCTTGGAGAATCGGACCAATAATGCCTTCCTGACGGAAGGCGATCCGAAACGAGGCCCCGTGGACGACAATCAGAGTCCATGAGCAATGCACGAGGGTCATAGATTGTCCCGGCTTCATAGTTTTGTTGCATACTTTCTTTATTTCCAGCACTATCTTGAAAACATTCTCCAGGCAGCCAGCCGGGAACATGAGCCTGTATTTCCTGGTCAATCATATCTGCAATTGTAGTGACATCTTGATCAGTGAGATCTAACTCTGTCACCATTTCGCTAGCAACACTAATTGAAGTATCCGCTTCAATATCAAAAGGAAAGTGAATGTTACGGACATTACCTAGAAGTCCCAAAATAAAGTTAGACTACCGGTACTATTTTTGCAATGATACTGCAAAATACATGAATATTTTAAATAATCATGATTAAGAAAATAGAGACTACAATTTCCTTTAGAATCTGCAATTGGAAGCCTTAAAAATATTGTATTAACATCTTTCCTTTGACCCTCTACAGTAAAATCTTTAGTGCCCTCAAGTTCTTTATTGATTAACGAGTTTTCATCTTCGTGATGGATGGTACCTTCTGTAGAAGTTGCTTAGAGGTGCAACAGTACGTTCTCCAATATCTGGTTTTTGGTTTGACGGCATCGAGCAAAGAACCATGAAGAACTATATATAAAACGGAGACTATAGTACTAAACAAGGAACTAGTACGAGTACTACTAGGACTAGTGCAATACAAGAATCGAGCGAAGATGATGATTAAGTTCAAAGTATCATTTAAAACAAGAGATTTTTCTCAAAGGTAAGAGAACTATGTGGGCTTTGATTCCTCTCCGTAGAAAGCATAATTTAAAGGTAAGTGAATTATGGTCAAGCCCATTATTTATTTTATTTTTTTATATACATATTGTATCATGCATGATTAAAATTTATAATGTTAAAAGTTAAGTTTAATGTCTTATTATCTTATATATAAGATAGTTATAATATTTATAATACTTACATAATACATTACATATATACAATTCATATTATACTTACATTATTACATACATTTTATGATGTAATATATGATGTATGTAATATTTATAAGGTTATATGTTTATATATGTAACTATGTCCTTTTAAACATAATATATGTATGTAATATTTATATTATTGTACTATATAAGTATATATTACCTAAAAAAACATAACTGAATTCAGACCTACCTCAAAACTGGATCAAAAGTTGGTCTTGGAACCATCCTGAAACTGGCAGTTCGGAAGCCAGAACCATTCAGTGCACGGTTCAGTTACGGCTTCTAGTTTCAAGTATAATGAGAACCAACAATTTGAAACCAGACATGTTTATATGGGGTACATGGCTTCCACCTTCCCCTGTAACCCAAAGAAAAAATTAAAGTATATAGGGTTACAAGATTTTTTTTTCATAGTTTAAATTCTTACACAAATCACATTCACCATGCATAATTTTATTGTCATTCTCTTTATATTTATACCTTATGAAATGTCACTAAGTGCCCCCGAGCCATTGAAAAGTTGACAGAAAAAAATAGTATATAAGGCCCAGATCCAGAGAGAGGAACTATGGAATATGCACACAAATGGTTGTCTTAAATTATTCCTAATGATTTTCAACCCTTCACTTAAAGAGATGGATAGATGAGATCAAATAACAAAAAGTAAAAACTATATTAGTATTTTTTAAAGGTTGTATATCAATCATTCATCTCTTTACAGACAATTACGATCATTTAACAATGATTTAAAATGATTGCTTGTACGCACTTTTCATAATCTTTATATTTATAATATATAGGGAGAGAAGGAGAATAGCCCATGCACACACCCATGTTTAAATGTATTTAGCATGATTAATGATAGAGATTTGAATTTAAAAGCAGTTATATATGGTGTTAAATGCAAAGTCTGAAAAATAGAATGACACATTTTACTTTTTAAATTTAGGTCTCGGGTGTTTATCATGTGAATTGAATGATGATGATGTTTAAGTAGATTTGAGCATGAATGAGTGCGCTCATTTATCATGTTCTCTCCTCTCTCTATATATATAAAGGGAGGGGTATATGTTCAAACTGATGGATTCTTCATGTAGGATCCTCACTGAAAATCCCTTGAAGAAGTTGCACAATGAAAAGAATAAGGAGAAGAGAGGATGATATCTACGGTTTCTCACAAAAGGTTTTCTCAAGGAAAATGTTTTTCAAAATTTTCACATGTGTATTCTTTCTTTCGTTACTTTAATATTTATAATGGAAAAACCTCCATTATAGTCCATCTTCATCTTCATTGTCTTACCATTTTGGGCTTTCCATTACAAGTTTTATCATTATCCATGAGAGGTGTAACATATGCATTAAGAAAACGTTAACCCCTTTTTATTTTGAGATAGGCAATGCATCCATGGAATTCAAGAAGATGACTTGTTTTTCTGCATTCCATGGATTCCTTGCCGAAAATAACCAACTTTACATTACATCTTCCACTTGACCATTTGAGACAAATTATTATGACACACAATAGTTTTACCTCTCACTTTTTGTAGGTTTTCCCAAGTCGTATCCTCTAAGATTACAAGTGTAATTGCAATCTATACATGTTGTGTGTTTTTTCATATCAAATATGTCATTTCCTATACAACAATCATCATAGTGTAATTTAATATACTAAATAAACTCTAAACAAATCTCAAGCCCACGTTCACAACATACTTTGAGAAAAGATCCTCTGTTAAACCTTTAGTCAAGGGATCAACCGATATATCATCAGTAAGCATGTAAGATATAGATATCTCATTTCTTTTAACCATATCATAAACATAGTGATATTTAACCATTATATGATTGCTTCTGGAGCTACCAACTCCACTTTTAATCAAAGTAATCGACATATTGTTATCGCAATAAATTATAATAGGCTCGTTAGTTATATCCAACTTCAAATCACGTACGAAGTGGCGTATCCAAACGACACTCGTTTTAGCCATACTGCAAGCAACATACTCAACTTCTTTTATATGCAATGTTATACAACATTGTTTCTTTTAAGCTAAAGAGAAAACACCACTTCTAAATAAAAATATTTGTCTGGAGGTTGATTTGTTGTCATATTTGCTTTTATAAAAGTCAACATCTAAGTATACGGACCACTTTTAGTTCATTTGCTTGAAAACACAATTTCTTGTCTTTTGTTTCTTTAAGATATCTTATAATCATTTTCACAACTATACAATGCTACCAACCAATGTTACTTTGATATCTACTCTGAAGACCAACAACAAAGTTAATATTAGATCTTTTACATAGCATAATATACATTAAACTACCTACAACTTCTGCATAATAAACATTAGGCATGTTATCTCCCTCACTTGAACAATCAACCTTGCTGAGTTTGACCCCTTTTATAATGGATGTAGTTGTAGGCTTGCACTTACCCATTTTAAATGTCTTGAGGATATATTCTATATATCTCTTGCCTTAAGCATAAGAGTTTAGATTCTCAATCATGAGAAATCTTTATTCCCAAAATATAGGATGCCTCTATTATATTCTTTATTTTGAATCTTGAGTTTAACCATGACTTAGTTTTGACAATTATATCATTGTCATTCTCGGTCAACAATATATCACCTATATAAAATAATAGAGTGACAAAGTGGCTCCCATATTTCCAAACAAATACACACTGATCAATATCATTATTAAATATCATTGACGAGGTGATTATTTAAGGCCATATAGGTTTTTTTTAACCTATATACTTTATCTTCTTAGCTTTAACAATATACCCTTATAGTTGTTATATATATGATTTCATCTAAATCACCATTTAAAAAGGTGGTTTTACATCTAATTGATGTAAATCCAAATCATAATATACTGAAATTGCTGGAATTATGCTCGTGAATATAAATTTCGTAATAGGAGAATGTCTCAGCATAATCTATTTCCTTTTTTTACAAAATACTTTTGCAACCAATCTTGCCTTTAGCTTGTTGATAGATCTATCGACTCTATATTTTCTTTTAAAAACTCATTTACAATCAATTACTTTCCTTTCTTTTGATAATTTCATCAATTTCTAGATTTGGTTTTCTCAATGAATTCAATTTTCTCATCCATGGCCTTTTTCTAGAAGAATCAGATGATTTAATAGCATCCTAATATGTCAAGTTATCAGTCAACTCATCTAAATCCACCGAATTACAAACTTTGTGATAAATCCTTTAAGTACTATGGTATGACCCTATGTCTTTTATGTCCACTTAAGGTTTTAGTTTGTTTAGGAAGATAATTTAGATTATAATCTATGAGTTCAAATATTAATGGATCTAGGTCTACTAGATCATCAATACATTTATCATCATTTTTCAAAGATGTTATTCTTAATTTCTTCTAAGAATTCAACATCCTGACTTTCAATTAATCCATGATCCTTGTGATAAAACTAATATCCTTTAGAACCTTTTAGATATCTAATAAAAATACATGTCAATGATCTATTGTCTACCTTGTATCTAGACTGGTTAAAAATACAACCTTACATAGCGCTCTATTCAAAATATATATGATTATACTTATTGCTTCTCCCCAAAATACCCTACGAAGACAATAATCTATTAACATATACGTTCTCATATTCAGTAAGGTCAAGTTATATCTTTCTGCTGCACCATTTTGTTGAGGTGTGCTTGGCATTGTATTTTGTCTTTATAGTATTCTAAGAATTCTATAGAGTTGTATTCCCCTCTTCGATAAGACCCTAATACTTTGACAGTATGCCCTACTTAGTTCTCAACTTCTTCCTTATATTCTTTGGATACCTAAATTGCTTCAGATTTATATGATAAGATATATATGTATATATTGAATAATCATAAATAAAGGTTATAAAATAAATCTTACCTCGATGTAATCTTACCCAAAAGGGTTTACATAAATCAGTATAAATAGTTTCTAGTAGAGTTGTCCTAATTAACCCATTGAGAAGCTTTAGACAGAGTATTTCGCTATGTGAAGGGAACAATTTCTCTTTAACTGCATTATGGTAAACGTCCTTCGATCCTTGAAGGATTTAGTGATGCTAGTTGGATAACAAAGAATTCTAAAAGTAATGGGGTTACTGGATATGTGTTCTCTCATGGGTGGCAGTGCTATTACCTGAAAATCCAAGAAACAAACTATATTGGCTCGTTATACCTTTGAGGCAGAACCTTATGCTTTAGATAAGACTGGATTGGAGGCTGAATGACTTAAGGGACTTATGTCAAGTTTACCTATGGTAAAGAAGTTGCTTCCTACAATTTCAGTATAGTATAATAGTATGACTACAATTGCTAAGATCAGTAATTCCAAGTATAACCAAAAGCAACAGAGACACATCCAAGTTAAGACTAAAGTTCTATAAGAGCTCTTGTGTCTAATGGGTCATGGTTGTTATGACTACAATTGCTAAGATCAGTAGTTCTAAGTACAACCAAAAGCAACAGAGACACATCCAAGTTAAGACTAAAGTTCTATAAGGGCTCTTGTGTCTAATGGGTCATGGTTGTAGATTTTGTTGGATCCAAAGATAACACAATTGATCCTTTGACTAAAGGTCTATTAATAGCCCTAGTTGAGAAATCGAGGTTGGAGATGAGACTGAAACCCACAATTTATTCACAAGCAATTGCAACCCAACCTACTTGAGTAGAGATCTCATGAAGTAGGTTCAATGTGGTAGTAACAAGTTATTGGGTGAATAGCATGAAACTTTATATTATAAGATACTTTAAGTATCTGTGTGTCTGTCCCCTATAAACTTAAAGTGTTATGACTGCAAGTTTAGCAAGAGATTATTCTTTGAATGAGATTGAGTTGTAAGACAGGATGATAGCAATACATCCTTAGAGATGTCCAACTAAGTGATTGACATTGTATGGTCACAATAGGAGAATTGGGTTGTTCCCTAAAGTCAATCATGATAAAGGATATGGATGCACGACCATTAATGTATCACCTCTATAGATCACACCATAACCTTTTATTATCTTGTTACTAATAAACATCTTTACATCCAACGTTTAGGTTCAACACATATGTTCACATAGTTCATTTAAGGGTAATATTGGATAACTCAGGTAACGGTTCAAACCGAAAGATACCGTTACTAAAAGCATAATATGATGGTTGGATTAGAAGGGCACTTTTTTACTTAAGACTTTGTGGGGGATTATTGGATTTGATGTGTATTAAATGTATGTTAGTATCCCTATATATATTTAATTAATATAAGTAAAAGTCCTAAAGTATAGCAAATAAAATATGAGGAACTTTTGCAATAGATGATTAAGATGAGACAAAGTTTAGTACCATATTGATGGATGTGATAAACCCACATGTCCTTTTATATAGTTGGTAGCTCATGAACCTTAGTTCAAAGAGCTTAAGGAGGACATGTTATACCACACGTGCGCGCTCACGCACGTAGGGTCAGGCTAGGCTTGGGCTTGTGGTTTAGGTTTGGGTCTTGATCTATCTTTTTGCATGAAAAACTTTTGATCTAACGGTTAAAATTTTTTTGGTCACGAATAGGGATAAGATGAGACAATTGTGGATAAGGTGTGGTAGTTGAGGATAAGATGGGATGATTTAGGATAAAGTGGTACGTTATTTGGATCAAATTCATGATTCATGATCCAAACATGTACTTATAAATAGGTGATTAGGGGTCCTCCCTAAGCACGTATGCAGTTCGATATTTCTCCTCTATCTGCCTGTGGTCTGTCCCTATGCATGTGGGAGGTCCCTATTTTTGCTCCAGCCATATGTGACTGAGGTGTGGTTGAAGTCGACTCGAAACTAGGTACCTGCTTTTCAAGTTATGTGTGCGTTTATTCGTGGGAGGAAGGCGCATGTACCTGTACATACTCATAGTGGAGCGCTTATTTCTCTAAGGCAAGTCCGCAAGAGTGACTCACATAGATAAGTTTTTTATTTTGCTTTTGCTTTTGTTTTCCGTATGACTTGATTATGACTTATTTTGGATATGCAACTATTGATTATGATTAGGGCATGTTTACATTTGTTGCATATTATGATTTTATGATTCCCAATACCAAGAACTTGAGAAACCATGTTCACCAAATACATAAAGTACTTCTACGGTAGCCTTCCGTGCAAACCTTATTGCAAAAACACCAACTTAACTAATTTGGAAAGCATTTTTACCCAACACACACAAACTCACAGACGTGCATGAGATTCTCTTAGCCTACCTTGTCCTGTGAGGTTTTTGAGCCGAGATGAAATTTGTGCAGCACGGGCGAAGATGAGCTGAAACGATCAAGCAGCCCAGACCCACGTATAGGGCTGGCAATGAAGAATCCTTCTTTGTTGCCCGACCCGTTTTCGATACTAATAAACTGAGCTAACAGCTGACAACCTTTCCTTGAACATGTTTTTGAATGGTTTTGTTTGTAAGCCAAGCTGACCCAGTTGTGTGTGTGCGTGTGAGAGAGAGAGATCAAAAGAAAGCACTCAGCGCTAGCTCACCTGGCAGGGTTTTTAGTCACAAGGTGCACGTAGAGTTCGATTCTGTGTTGTGCATACCTCGATTCAGCCTCCCCTATTAACCAAAAAGAATTTAATTATCATGGCATATTATTCGGATTTTTTTTTTTGCAAGTACCATTTAATATGAATGATCTTTTGTGAGCCGAATTGTTTCGAGAGAATTAGAGATGTCAAAATGGGCCTGGTCTTGTGGGTCGGTCCTTGAAAAATGCAGGACGGGGTTAAAGAATTTTGACTCATATTTGAGCTGAGCCAGGCTAAATGGATTAGCCCATCTGGCCCTATGGGCTGACAACAGCCGGGCTGTGTTGGCTCATTGTTTATTGGATCGGATTTATCAGATCCGATCCAAAAAGATAGGGTTTACAAACACATTTGAGGAGATTTATGTAAGACAGCATCATTACCACCTTCTCACTTCCGGCTGCAATCTGCACAACAGTTTGATGTCTCTGTCTAGTTTGTTAACTTTGTTTGACAGTTTGAATTTCATTGTTGAAGTGTAAAACATTGTTATTTTGGAGTAGTGGCACAATAAATTTTTCAGACAAGTTATTGTGAAATTTTTGTTTCTTTTCTTGTTAGATCATATTTGTGTTTTTGTTGGAGATCTTGTCATCTTGACCTCATCACGTGCTGTTAGGAAAGACTGCAGCACTTAATCCCAATGAATCACACGCTAACAATAACAATTTTTATCATGTCAAAAGTGGTGAGTGAAACTTGTTATTAAAACAAGAAAGCAAATGGAAAAAATCTAAACGAAGTTAAGTTCTTGTAAAGAAAATATATTCAGGTACAATTTTTGAGCCACTCTACTCTTTATCTGCTTCTACTGTTATCTGAATTCATTCAAACAATTTAATTTTTTTTACGATGGAGAGGCTAAAGACAGGACCCACTAAAAAAAACTTGCTCTCATGAGCTAGGACAATTCAAAACCGAGCCGAAGCATGAACAGCTCGGTTCACTTACCAGCCTTACGCGGGCTTCTTTCAGCTTTTCGATTCCGTTTTCAGACGGCATTGCCCAAATGACCTTATACGATCCGTTTTGAGAGTGCGAATGTGTACAGGGAGGGGGGAATTGGTGCATGCCTTGGACGAAGAATGGTGGCAGCTTCAGGAACGAATCCTTTCAACAAAGAGATGGTCATCCGCAGGAGAATAGCCAACATGTAATCTCTCTCTCTCTCTCTCTCTCTCTCTCTCTCTCTCTCTCTCTCTCTCTCTCTCTCTCTCTCTCTCCGCTCACATTAGATGACTCCAACCGCTTCCACTGGCCAGTACAGTTCCAAAGCATCAAACAATTGTCTCCATTCTTTTGGGAATACATTTCTTCCGGTACATTTGGAGGTCACCCAATTAAGTGAGCTGCAAGATTTCCCAAAGATACTTTGTGAAATCCCTACTCGGCATTTGACAGTGTCTGACGTTGTTGACATTGCAAATTGAAACGAGATTTCGACCTAAATATCTCTGTTAAAAGAGGGACGGGATTTGCATCAATTTTGTACCATTGGTTATTCTAACAGTTGTGGTTGCATCCTTCTTATTAACTGGATTGGGTTTTTGTATGACGTGGGTGGTTCAGTTTCACTGGTATGTGACTTGTGGGTTTTTCAGATTCAACAAGGGAGAAGAAGACTTCTCCTCCTTGAAGGAATTCAATGATTACTTGGAGGAAGTGGAAGACATGAGTAAGTCTTATTAGTGTCGTGTACGACACAAAGTTGGTTTCTCATAGAGATCATTATGTGTTAATACGGTTGTAATTTGTGTCTTGGCTCCAGTTTTTTATCTGATCGAAGGCAACAATGTCCCTGCCATCGAAGCAAAAATAGCTTGGTACCAAGAAGAAAACAAAGAGCAGATAATTAATGCCCAAGCTCGAAAGGTATTGTGCGTGTCATGATGATTTTTGTGTTAATTTTGGTCCCCCTGAATTTGTATGGTTAAATGGCAGATTTGTCTCTTTGTTGTTTTTCTACATTAAGAGTGTATTAGTGCAAATGACTTGGAGAGTGAAGTGATTTCTTTACTGAATCCATAGGCTGAAGAGCTTGCTGCAGCCATGAGGGCAAGTAAAGGACATCCTGCGCAGAATGATGCTAATGATGCGGTGAGTTTATTTATTTTGCCAGTTGGTGGCTTGGGTTCAAACTTCAATGTCATCTAAATTAAGCCACAGAAAATAAGCCATAGAGGCAAGAAAGAGACGACGAGATTTTATGTTGATGAGCATGGAAACCATCTCCCTTGCACAAGCACAGCAGCAGATTACAAGGAGTAGGACCACAATGTTTTATGCTGTCAAATAGAGTAACCATAACTCGACAAGGTATCAGATGTCTTCAAATCTAAGGCCACCTTCCCTGTTTGCAAATCCAAAAGAAGGGATCAAAAAGAATGCAATCTCAGTTCAGAAATAAAAAAAGGGTACACCAACTCATCTTCTAGTTTAAAACCGATCAACAGGTCAGTTCAGTTCACAACCAAAACGTCCAGTCTAACCTAACTTGCCGATTGTGCTTGCACATGTATTTCTAACCATGTGTAGACTAATATGCTTCTAAAGTGTTGGTAGGGAACAATAACATGATCTTGCCGTTTTTGCTTTAAATGCTGATACATGAAAATCATGCTCAATGACAACTAAGAATCCATGTAGTGGATGCCTGTTAGCATGGAAAAAGGCTTGATTTTGTTTGTAGATTAATATGCAATTGAAACTGCTCCCCATTCTTCGCAAGTGCTTGTTTGTTTTTCAATGTCTAGGTCAGTTGATGAACTACTTGATATGCACATTCAATTGAAACTGGAGACACTTGTATGGCATAGCAAAAATGCTTTGAAGCATGAACTTCAGGTCACTCTTTTTAGGAGAAATGCTTCCTGTTAAGTCAATTTGATGTTTTCTACTTAAAAGCAAGCACTAAGGAGGTGTCATGACTGTGGGGAAATGTAATAGGATGCTTTTTTCCCTGTATAATGCACACAACACAGGGGACAAAATGCATCTTGCATATTGAATATTCATGTCCTAGTGCTTTATATTCAGTTTTCATGTCATATGCGCCCAACCCTTTATTTTTCTTCATTTAGTGCCCTTACATTTTTTTCTTCATTCAGTGCCTTGAAGTCGCTTTGCCACATAATTTTCAACTCGTACCTCCTGGTTTCATTTGCAGGAACTAGGAAAGTACTTTTCGTAGGATAGGATTCTTTAAATGACAAACAGTTCACAACAATCATGTTGTCCTTATATCAAAATTTTATTCAGAACTAAAAAGAGATTCAGGGCATTATCCTGAAAATGCAGCCTCAGGTTGATTTAAAATCTCAATGCATCAGAATTAGCTTTTGCGATAAGATGTGCTTAGCTCAGTGCTAATAGAAACATGGGACAAAACTAAATATATGAGTGTCAGTGTTATCACCTGCTATTTTATATTCATCCAAAGTACTGTAAACCTGTTTAAGTATTTTCTGCAGAGAAGCATGTTCCCATCAGTATGAATCGGTTAAATGTCTCACGCATTCTCACTGATTAAGACATCCAGACCATGAAAAAACTGAACCTTCGTTTTAGACATATTTTGTGCTTGGAGCTGCCAACAAATCTTGAAGACTGCAGAAGTAGAAAAAATTTGGATACTTAGTCATGAAGATACTGTCTGTTTAGGGAATGAAATAACTGAGCTTGTGACTAGGAACTGCCTAATGTTGGTTGTATCCAGGGTCCTGATTACTAAGCTTTTTGTTCGTTAATATGCTCACCTCTGCTGCAATTTCATGAAAAATTCTTCTCTGATACTGAAGATGTGTCTATCATGATCACGAATTGCAAAGTGAAATTCCAGAAGGATTTTTTTTTGCTATTTTTGGGATATGGAAAATACTAGGAGAAATAGGAATCACTTGGCTCACAAGACTATTTAATTAAATATGGAAAAATCAAAAGATGCTCGAGGAATGGAGAGAAAGTACACTTATACCCATATATAAGAACAAGGGAGACATTCAAAATTGTGTGAATTATTGAGGTATCAAGTTAATGAGCCATACTATAAAATTATGGGAAAGAATTATCAAACATAGGTTAAGACAAGTATAAGTACAACAGAGAACCAATTTGGATTCATGCTAGGCAGATCTCGTGTTGAAGCGATTCACCTTTTGAGACGTCTTATAGAACATTTTAGAGCAAAAAAGAAAGACCTTCACATGATATTTATTGATCTAAAAAAAGCTTATGATAGAGTACTTTGGAGAATTTTGGAAAAAAGAGGTATCCCATTGACATACATTAACCTTATAAGAGACATGTATGATGGTGCAAAAACATTTGTGAGGACTCATGAAGGAATGACAGACTTCTTTGAAGTTAATATTGGATTACATCAATGTTCAACTTTAAGTCCATACTTATTTATAATGGTGATTGATGAGTTAACAAAACATATTCAAGATGAAGTACCTTGGTGTATGTTATTTGCAGATGAGATTGTATTAGTGGAGGAGTTTAAGGAAAAAGTTAATAGAAAATTGGAACTATGGAGAGAAACTTTAGAAAGCAAAGGCCTCCAACTTAGTAGAACAAAGACAGAATATATGGAATGTAAGTTTGATCATTTGGTTACCTTAGAGGACATAGAAATTAAAATTGGTACACATTGCATCCCTCAAAAGGAAAGTTTTAAATACCTAGGTCAATTTTTTAGAGTGATGGAAGAATTGATGGAGATGTTACGCATAGAATTAAGGCTGGTTGGTTAAAATAGAGAGGAGCATCAGGTATTCTTTGTGATAAGAAGATACCATTAAAGTTAAAAGGTAAATATTATAGAGCAACAATTAGACATGCCATGTTTTATGGTTCTGAACTTCTGAGTGTTGGGCAGTTAATCATCAATATGTATAAAAGATGTCTATGAACAATAATGAAGATGTTAAGATGGATGAGTGGTCATACAAGAGAAGACCATATACATAATGAGGTTATTAGAAATAAATCATGCGTGACACCAATACAGGATAAAACGAGAGAATATCGTTTAAGGTGGTTTGGACATATAGAAAGAAGATCAAAAGAAAAACCTGCAAGAAAGTATGAAAAACTAGATTTTGAAAGTATTAAAAGAGGACGACCACAAAAATATTGAAAAGAAACAATAAAGAATGATCTAGCTTATTGTGAGTTAACTTCTAACATGGCACATGATAGGGCTTTGTGGAAACAAAAAATCCATGTAACCGGCCCCATCTGGTATGAGAAAAGGCTTAGTTGTTGTTGTTGTTTGTTGTTATATTTTTGGGATTTGGCCTTTTCTTCTATTCAAAATTTGAAAGTTAAATATGGGTGTCAAACCCAAGATAGATTATGATGGCAGCTGAGCATGGACATAGTCGAGCCTAGTTGGTATGAGGAAAAGATCAGCTTTAGTTTTGTATTGTTCTATTTCCAAAATACAACAACAACAACTAAGCCTTTTCCCATACTGGATGGGGTCGGTTACATGGATTCTTTATTTCCACAAAGCCCTATCATGTGCCATGTTAGAAGTTAACTCACAATAAGCTAGATCATTCTTTATTGTTTCTTTCCAACATTTTTGTGGTCGTTCTCTACCTCTTTTAATACTTTCAAAATCTAGTTTTTCATACTTTCTTGTAGGTTTTTCTTTTGATCTTCTTTCTATATGTCCAAACCACCTTAAAAGATATTCTCTCATTTTATCCTCTATTGGTGTCACACATAATTTATTTATAATAACCTCATTATGTATACGGTCTTTTCTTGTATGACCACTCATACATCTTAACATCTTCATTATTGTTCACAGACATCTTTTATACATATTGATGATTAACTGCCCAACACTCAGAACCATAAAACATGGCATGTCTAATTGTTTTTCTATAATATTTATCTTTTAACTTTAATGGTATCTTCTTATCACAAATAATACTTGATGCTCCTCTCCATTTTAACCAACCAGCATTAATCTATGCATAACATCTCCATCAATTCTTCCATCACTCTGAAAAATTAACCCAAGGTATTTAAAACTTTCCTTTTGGGTTGCAATGTGTGCAAATTTTAATTTTTATGTCCTCTCAAGTAACAAATGATCAAACTTACATTCCATATATTCTATCTTTGTTCTACTAAGTATATTCTATCTTTGTTCTACTAAGTCGGAAGCCTTCACTTTCTCATGTTTCTCTCTATAGTTTCAATTTTCTATTAACTTTTTCCTTAGACTCCTCCACTAACACAATTCATCTGCAAATGCACAAGTTAGAATAAGTGGGGTAGCATAATGTCATCTCCATGGTTCCAATTTCCAAAATACTTGATTAAAATTTTTTGATATTTCTTATGGTCAGGGTTTCGGCCCAAATGCACAAGTTAGAATAAGTGGGGTTGCACAAGGACAGTATGCTCCTGCTGTGCCTGGCAGCACATTCGGACAACCAAGGCCTATGGGGGTAGCAGCTCAACCAGTACCACTTGGTGGAGGCTTAGACGGTATGGGCATGGAGGACGAAGCAATCATGAAACTCACAGCAGAAAGAGCTGCTAGAGCAGGAGGTTGGACGATCGAGATAAGCAAGAAAAGAGCTTTGGAAGAAGCCGTCGGTAGTTTGTGGGTTTGATTTGATCTCCTCATATTCAACATCATCTATCTTTATGTGCAAGTTGGGCTCAAAGAAATGCACGTCCCTTTATGAGGCTCTGGCCTTGTTCAATTTGAAGGGTTTGGGGTTGACATCTTTGCCAGCTGAGCTATGGCTTTTATCCAATTGGACATTATATGATTATGATGCTATCCCAAAATTTCTGTGCTATTGATGGCTGAGTTGAAGGTTCTTTTCCTGCAAGTCTAATATCACCGTTGAAACATAATGTTTATATGGAAAGAAGTGGTATCTACAAGCATGCTGTTGTTACCATGCATGTCACTGCATGTTTGGACTCTTCAGATGTTTTATTGATATCAGAATCCTTGTTGCGTCTCATGAACAACCTACAAGGCTCATCTCTCTCTCTCTCTCTCTCTCACACACACACACACACACACACACATACACAAGCATAAAGGCAACTGATGTTAGGGTTGAAAAGAGCTCAGCTCAGTCTGTTTATAGCTCATCTCATTAGCTTGTGTCTTGCCCGTGACTTGTCTCATTCTTGTACTCATTTAATCTAAGCCCAACAAGTGCTTACACATCAAATTAAGATAATATACGTATGTCTTGCATACTTTCCATTAGAGAAATGAATTTCTTATATATTAAAACTAAAATCGAGCTTTTCAATAAATATCTTCATAATTATAAAACTATCCATCAAAAACATGTATTGGGATTAACATGTTAACTCAGTTCTTGACGATAACTGAACTATGAAGGGCTGGGGTCTCTAGTACACCACCTCCAGTATATGTGGGAGGGATTAAACGAAGACTGAATTGTGCTTGCTAGGGGTGGCAAATCGGGTCAATGGGTTGCGTCACTTCAGATCTGGGTCAAAATCAGATTTAACCCATAATTCACCTGATCTTTTTTTGCATTTTCAAAACCCAGAGACAACCTGAGTCAGGTTCGGTATATATATATATATATATATATATATATATATATATATATAGAGAGAGAGAGAGAGAGAGAGAGAGAGAGAGAGAGAGACAGAGGTTTTCCTTTTATATAACGTACATTGTGTATATGAACCTGAAAATACACATTTTATAAGCATATAGGTTACTCCCAATGCATGCCCACCATTTCAACTATAGCATTTTTGTTGTATTTCAAATTTTGGAATGGCGCGGCTGATCCATCTCCGTTCAATGTATTTCCATCACTGTCTTCGATCTCTCGTCACTGATTCAGCTTCTTACTGCAAGAAATTCTCTTACTTACAATTACGCAGAGCGAGTAATAGCTCAACTGGTTAGGGGTTCGATAAGGTCGTGAGGTCTACACTCGGAGCTGTGCATCTGGCTTCAACCTCCCATTGTACCAAAAACAAAATCTCTTACAGTTTCCTCTACCACTTCCCACCTTATTCATGCCAGCTCTTACTACCATGCAACAGTTATCGGAAATCTTCAATGCCTTAGTCAAGTAAAAGATGCAAAATACAAATGCAGAGTACATTATAAAGCTGCATTCAACCGTATAATGATACTATACCTACACAATATTTGCTTACAATGGAGAAGAAAGAAACTAAAATTTGTCAATTTGGGTAAGCCCATGAAGATACACCCCCTCCAAATCAACTCCTCGTTTTCAACTCTCTCTCTCTCTTTCTCTCTCTCTCTCACACACACACACACTAACAAAGGAAAAAGGTCCTCACCACGGTTCCATTAGACCACCTTCCTCATTCAAAATTGCTCCAACACTCCAAAACTGCTTCGTTTCTCGACTTTCTTCTTCTTCTTCTTCACCAATCTCCTCCCAATCTGGTCCAATCGCCCCGATTCTCACCAGTTCCTTGAAACCATCATCATCGTCTTCTTCTTCATCATCATCATTATCGTCATCGTCATCATTATCAGCGTCATCTTTCTGCAAATCATAATCCGAACTCTGCCTTCTCAATCTCCTCATCTTCTTCCCCTCTCTAACCAACTCCACTAACCTCTCGTTGGCCACCAATAACTCATCCTTCTCCACCAACTTTCCATCCTCATACCCCTCCACCAGAAACACCGAATCTCTCACTCCCTTCGACGAAACATAGAACAGCTCCGGGTGCCTCAGCAGCATCCCCCTCACCTTGTTCGACAGCCCGAAATCCCGGCGGAAATGCGTCAAATGATCCACCAACGTCTTCTTCTCGACCGTCATCGCCAGCACCTCCCTCACCACCCCACACGCCCTCTTCTCGGCCTCCATTCCCACTCTTTCCATCTCCCCGGCGGCCTCCGAATATGGCGATACCGCCGGCAATTCCACGAATTTCAGCAGATAATCCTTGTGCTTCCTCTTCAAATTCATCCCTTTGGGCAGTCTCAGCCGCTTGAATCTCAACGGCCGATCGATGATGAGGTCGGAGGACGAGCGGCCGGCAGCGACGTCGGGGAAGGGGATTGTCAATTGGGGGTCCCAGGAGACGAGCTCGAGGGCGCGGCCGTATGAGGTGTCGACGATGCGGAATTTAGACGGGTGGTCGTTGCAAAGGCGGGAGCGGAAGTTCGTGGGGAGGCCGAGGTCGGGGGCGAGGTGGACGAGCTTGTCCAGGATGATTCTCCGGTGCTTGGAGAGCATGAGAAGCTTCTGGAGCTTCACAACAAGGCGGGACTCGAGGAAGGAACGAATGGTGCCTTCTTCGGCCGCGAGGCGGAGAGCGGCGGGGGTTAGGCGGACGGAGGGGAGGTCGTTGGTGGGGTGGACGTAGAGCTCAAAGAGGGAAGGATAGCGGGCGATCATGGGTGGGAGGGGGCGGGAGTGAGGGAGGGAGAGGTAGGAGCGGCACTTGGAGAGGATGTGTAAAGGGAGGTGATGGTGGGGTTTGGAGAGGAGAAGCGTCTTCAGCTTGGTTGCGAAGCGGATGCGGTTGTGCTTCTCGGCGACTCGATCGAGGTGGCGGTTCCGGATGGCCTTTGTGGTGGTCGATGCGGTGACGGTGGTGAGCTTCGGTCTTCTAAAGGCTTTGACATCGTGTAAGGAGGAAGAAGAAGAAGAAGAAGAAGAAAGGGTAAGGGAGGCGGGTAGGATGAAGGTTGTGTGGGGCGATGGAAGGACGGAGGCTTGTTGGTGGAAGAGGAGCAACGGATTTTGCGATGCAAGCATCTCTCTCTTACACACGCATACGCACAGAGAACGAATAAAGTGATAGCCAGTGGTATCTCTCCGCCTTTGCGTGAGAGAGAGAGAGAGAGAGAGAGAGAGAGGGAGAGAGAAATCGGAGCCGACAGCAATTGGGTTGGGTCACGTAGATTATAACCCGACTTTACACACATATATACTGAGCATGTTTTGTCCAAGCATCAGATTGATCTGATCAATGATGATTGAGTTTTAAGTTAAAGATAAATGATATTTTTTGTACATTTGATTTATATATATATATATATATATTCTGTCCAAACATCCTTAAAAATATGAATGGTTTGATCACTGAGATGAATGATTGAGTTTTAAGTTAAAAAGATAAATGATATTTTTATATTTTTTGTAGAATGTATTTAATGTACTTAATACTAATATATTTTTTACTTAAAGATCTCAATCATTCATTGATCTCAATGATCGAATGATTTAAATCTCTAAATAGATTTGAGCATGAAAAATGTATTCTCTCTCTTTCACTTTTTCTATATATAATATTTTTAATGTATAATTTTATATAAATATTTTCACAGTTTGATCTTTAACATCAATGGTGAATATTTTAATTACTTTAATATATATAATATTTTAAATATAAAATATTATTATACTTTTATATTTTATATTTAATGTATAGCGTGTATTAGTAATTCAAAATTTTACCATTTATCTCAAAGATTTAACAAAGATGTTTATTCAAAATTATGTACCGAAAGGCATTATACATAACGTGTCTCTCTCTCTCTCTCTCTGTGTGTATGTAGAGAGGAAGAGACAAAGGATATATATATCTTTCAGTGCATCCAAAAGTTGAGAAGAATCGGTTAAATCACAATGTCTGAATAACAACGAACTGAGGAGAAGTTTGGGTTTAAAGTATGTGCATCTTAGAGTCCCATACCATAACAAAAGATGACTCTACAATTAAGAGCATCAAATTTTCAATTTTGACATACCGAAATAGTCATCTAATTGATCCGTTTCACGGGTACAAGATTTAAAGCTAAGTCCCATTTTCCAGTGATGTTTACATGATATTCAGAAAATAATAATAACACTAATGGTAATAACAAAATAACCATAATAACAATATTGACAATAGTGAAATATCCGGTCAATAGTAAATAGCTGATAGTGAAGGAACACATACACCCAAATATGCCCAGCAGCTGATGCAGAAAATGGGTTTACCAATGTCAATCAAGAAAGAATGTTAACAGAAATATCCATTATACTTCATGTAAGGTCAAAACTAAACGTTAATATATACATATACATATATATAATTTTTGTCTCACCAATTCATGGAAGTTTATCAGATTGATGCCTAATTGCTTTTATATAAGGCTAATCAGAACCCCTAACTGAGGAGTTGCTAAATCAAATCAGAGAATTGAAGCATTGAGATGTTGATCATTGTTGAGGTGGAACCCAAATGGAAGAATTCAAGTTGGATAATCAAGAAAACAAAAGAAGGGCATACTTCACTGATCTTCCGCTTAAACGATTTGGCAAAATCAGGAACCTTCCACCGTCTTGGTGGCCTTCCTAGACGCAGAATACGAAGAGATCTGTCGCACCTGTAGTTGCCGGATGAAGCAGGGAAGCCTAGCCGAACCAGATAAGAAGAGGAGAGAAAACTTACAGAATACGCCTTTGTAACGCAATTCTTCATCCAGCACTAACCCATGGATTAGCTAAACTCTCTTCTGCAACCGAAAGACTTATCCAAACGACCAAGATGCTCCAAATCCACAGACAACCTAAGGGCCCAATATCCCCGCTTTCCACCACATGCAATTACAATTAGTAGGTGTTTTAGAATTCTTATTGCCTCTTCATAGCTGAACAAAAGAGGAAAAAATAAAGTTGACGTGCAATTGAAAAGAATATAGTAAAGATTACTGCACCATCCCAGCTACATGTGGGGCTGGTGCAATGCACTCACAATGTAGTTCTCTGTAGAGAGAGTAAATGGTCAAACCTCACCTGTTATTAAATCTACTTAAACATCTTTACATTATCTCAACTCTTGTCTCAATGACCAAACATGAATGGGGTTTCAATATTACCACTTCACACACACACACACACACACACACACACACACACACACACACACACACACACACACACACACACACACACACATATATATATATATATATATATATATATATATATAAAGAGAGATTAGTATACCGTTGAATTACAATAATTAATACTAAACATTTAAGTCACGTGCATTAAATGGCCATATGCCTTGTAACATTTTATGGTCTTACTTGTTAATTTTTTTATGATTCTGAACATATTTTATACAGATTGTTTTCCAGTTATATTTGGGTTGTGTTGGGTCAGGTTGGCCATAACCCGATAAAGATGGGTCGGCGTTGTGCAAAAATAAGCTCTACCGAAATGAGCTAAGAGTCACCCTCCATTATTTGGAACTTGTGTAAGCTCACTCTCATTCTTGACTTGGTTCACTAATGAGATGATAGTGCATCTTCAGCATGTAGATATGGATTTGCATGCCGTGTGTACTTTGAATTCTGATACGAAATTCGCATTGATTACTGGTTTTGAATTCAGCCTTATACCGGGATGCAAATTTGGGAGGTTTGAATCCAGCCCCCTTTGGTTCAAAATAACGTACGGCATGGCAGGTTTGGAACCAACTCGACGGTTTGAATCAGACTCCACATGGAATCATAAGCTGCGTCTCAAATGGATGGTTCTCTCCCAGTTTTACAAGTCCTATAACTTTTTTATTTTGTTCGGTTTTCAATTCAAACCAGAACCAGAACAGGAGTTATGAACCCTAATCGAAATAAGGAGGATTTGAATCTGGTTATAGTTCATGGTTCCAATCGAACCGCAACCAGCCGTTTCAAACTGTTGGTCCCACTAAGTGACCTTGCGCTCAAGAGCCCTTTGCTATATTTACAACAACCACAGACTAAAATATCATGATCTAGCAACCAACAGAGACGCACTTCGTGCATAAAAAGATTCAACACAGATATTGAGGAAGACTCCCATAGTAAGACTTCCATGAACTCTGAAATCTTCAAAAGGCAATGATCACAAAGAAATTAAAGAGATGCCTTGTGCAAATAGAGATTGATCAAACCTTCCTCGTAAAACTAACAAGGAATATACCTTAACCTTTTTCAAGCGTTTCTTTTACTCGACGAGGTTGGCTAGACGGTGCAACGCGAGAACTTATCAAGACATCACCAACTCCAGTACTCCTTTCGCCCAAGCACGCATTCTGATATGATTCGGTGCATTATTGCTGGATGGATTGCATTCCCAACAAAATTTTCCTTCTTCTGTTGGCTACGTAATACAATCTTTTCTCTTTAACCGGGACTGAGGTGGCTAATGAAGGATGAATTCACCATACTGAAATGCATACAAGCATATCTTTGGGCAGCAGATCCACAGAAATAAGCTGAGGGAATAATTGGGATCTGCTGGAGACTCCATCAGCACCCTCAGCAAGCAGCAATACTACAAAGGAAACCTTCCCATAATTTGATTGTACACTGGTGGATTTGGTGGATGGCTCGTGTCGAACCTTTCATCATAAAGCGTTTCATCTTTTTGCTCTTCCTTCCCTCTGAAGAGCCCCACTTGAACGTCTCCATTCTGCTGCCTCCCAAGGTATTGTCTCTGTTCCAATGCCTTGCCACGATAGGAACCGAAGCCCATAGGCAGTGCAAGGTTTCTTGGTCCTGGGCTCTGCACGCCCTCTTGGAATGGCCCTGGCAAGTTTGATGTCCTTTGATCTAAGGCAACAATTGGGTGCAAGCCAATGTTGCCACTCATTCCTGCTGGAGCACAGGGCATGGAGTGGAGGGAAGGAAGCCTCAAGTCACACCCAGGAGAAAATACTGCCTTGATATCACCACTGAGGTTCCTGAGATAAGCTGCTGCTTTCAGATACTCACTAGGTTCCAATCGAGGTGCAAAGTCACGTAATGCGGCGTGAGGCTTTGAGATATCCACAACTCTAGCCAAAGATCTTGATGGCTGAGCGGAACCCTCAGGAAGGCCGAGGTTTCCAGATCCAGAGCTTCCATGGCTGCTGTTTCGAGCAGCAGGAACCTCATGGTTGTGCTTACCTTCGTATGTGGTAATCACAGACTTAATATCATGGCATGCTCTTTCTACGTGCTTCCGAACTGGGCACCCAGGACTTGTGCACTTGTAATAACTCCTGCATCAACATCAACATGGAATAAAATTAGAGAAGCTTTTCTCTTATTTCTTATTTCACCCCGCTTAAATCTGTAATTAACTAAACTCTCGGGCCAGACAAATCATTCTTCTTCTCAACTCTCGGGCCAGACAAATCATTCTTCTTCTCAAAGATACTATTTGTTAACATGTAATAGGGTGGGCCACTAAGGCCCGGACCATACTGGCCCCTGTTTAGGTACTGGATAGCTAGGGCCATCAGGGCTCTGTACTTCCAGTTAGCCATTGGGGAGACCTGATCCCCAACAGCTGCATTCAGTTGGCCCTCTCATCTCTCCTTACAACTCTCTTCCCTCTCACTTGTTACTCTATAAATAGAGCACCACTCCCTTAATAAATTAAGTTGTCTTGTAGAGCCTTTTGATTCGTAATTTGGCTCTCTTACTCTTTACTCTTGTTGTATTCTTGACTCGAGACATTTATATTTGGATGTTTTGATATCTTGACGATTTCACCAACATATTGACGATTTGCGACTTAGCTGATTCAACATTCACACATCAACAAATACTTACATGGTATCATAGCCACGTTTTCAAGAATTAAAGCACATCAAGAAGCGTGTCAAGATTAGAAAGTTCGTGAAATCACTCAAAACTTGAGGTAACACTAAGATCTTTGTTTGTTTCTTTAAATGGATAGCAAAAAATAAGTCGTTTAAATGTATTCTTGATCCAAAATGCTGTTAAAGTTGGGCAAGAACTATGAAAGGTATTTTTAGATTTTTAGATCCGATTCATGAGGAGAATACTTGCACCAAATTTGTCAGGAGAATACTTATCAAAGGATTCATGAGGAGAATACTTATCAAAAGATTTTCAAAAAAAAAATGAAATAAATGGGATTGTACATCAAAAATCTTGCACCAAATCCCCACAACAAAATGGGTTAGCGGAAAGAAAATATAGGCACATTATAGAAACTTATAGAACACTTTTAATTGATAGTAATGTTCCTAAGTTCTTATGAGCGAAAGCTACTCTTACCCTCGTATATCTCATTAATAGAATGCCTTCAACCCGTTTTGAATTTTTTTTTTTGAAAAATTATATAATCTCTCTCATTATTATGAAAGACTGAGGGTTTTTTTGTTGCAAATATTTTGTTTATACTGATAAAAATGATAAGTTATCTCCTAGAGCTATTGAATGTGTTTTTCTTAGATATGGAATTGACGAAAAGGGATATTGATTTTTGACCCTATCAATGATAAACTCTATGTTTCTAAGGATGTGAAATTTATTAAAGATAACTATTATTATAAATCTAATTCTATTGAAAATAATAAAGAATCTTCTTCATATGATTTTTTCAATTTAGAAGATAGTGAAACTTTAAGTCCATACTTATTTATAATGGTGATGGATGAGTTAACAAAACATATTCAAGGTGAAGTACCTTGGTGTATGTTATTTGCAAATGACATTGTATTAGTGGAGGAGTCTAAGAAAAAAGTTAATAGAAAATTGGAACTATGGAGAGAAACATTAGAAAGCAAAGGCCTCCGACTTAGCAGAACAAAGACAGAATATATGGAATGTAAGTTTGATCATTTGGTTACTTCAGAGGACATAGAAATTAAAATTGGCACACATTGCATTCTCCAAAAGGAAAGTTTTAAATACCTAGGGTCAATTTTTTAGAGTGATGGAAGAATTGATGGAGATGTTACACATAGAATTAATGCTGGTTGGTTAAAATGGAGAGGAGCATCAGGTATTCTTTGTGATAAGAAGATACCATTAAAATTAAAAGGTAAATATTATAGAGTAGCAATTAGGCCTGCCATGTTTTATGGTTCTGAGTGTTGGGCAGTTAATCATCAACATGTACAAAAGATGTCTGTGACAGAAATGAAGATGTTGAGATGGATGAGTGATCATACAAGAAAAGACCGTATACATAATGAGGTTATTAGAAACAAATTAGGAGTGGCACCAATAGAGGATAAAATGAGAGAACATCGTTTAAGATGGTTTGGACATATAGAAAGAAGATCAAAAGAAGAACATGTAAGAAGGTTAGAAAAACTAAATTTGGAAAGCATTAAAAGAGGTAGAGGACGACTACAAAAGTGTTGGAAAGAAACAATAAAGAATGATCTAGCTTATTGGGAGTTAACTGCTAACATAGCACACGATAGGGATATGTGGAAACAAAGAATCCATGTAGCCGACCATGTCTAGTGTGGGAAAAGGCTTAGTTGTTGTTGTTGTAAAAGATAGTGAAACTAATGATAGTGATCTTGAAGACAATCATGAGGTTATATGATGAGAATGATCTTAAAGACGCACAACATATTCTGCATCCTTTTTCGATGCACTACACTAGAAGACCTAAAGAACAAAATATCTTACGATTAAAACCTAGAATTTCAAAACCTCATCAACACTTTGTATCTTATGAATGTTTTAGACCTCAACGAAAAACTTGATTGCCACCCTTTTACAAGTAAAAGAGCCTAGATTCTACCATCAACGTAAGGGCATTCCGTAATGGGAGGATGTCATGCAAGAAGAGTTGATTGCATTGGATAAAGCTCAAATTTGATCAATTGTTTCCAAACCAAGGATAAGAAAATTATTGGATGTAGATGGGTTTATAAAATTAAAACTTATAGTAATAATAATATAAAAATATATAAAGCTAGATTGATAGTCAAGGGTTATCTTTAAAAACATGGAATTGATTATGATGAAACATTTGCTCTTGTAGTTAGAATAACCACTATAAGGATTCTCATAACTCTTAGTGCTATTAAAAACTAGAATATTTTTCAATTTGATGTTGAAAATACTTTTTTAAATGAAAAATTGCATTAAGATGTTTATATGACTCGTCCTCCCAAATTTGATATTCCTTAAGATCATCTTATATGGTCTTAAACAAGTTCCTAAGGCTTGGTTTGATCATTTTGAAGACTTTATCCATATGCATAATTTTGTCTCTTATAATACTGGCATTGCATTATTTATAAGGAAATCATATGCAATTTTATCCATACGTTAAAAATGCTTTTTTGAATGGAAAATTGCATGAAGACGTTTATGTGACTCCTCTCGGATTTGATGTTCTCCAAGATCATATTCTTAAACTTGTAGTCTTAAAAAAGCTCTCAAAGCTTGGTTTGATCGTTTTGAAGACCATGCATATGCATAATTTTGTCTATTGTTGTGCTGACACTGCATTATTTGTGAGGAAATGAGATGCATGTATAATAATTCTACTCTTACACTAGAAGTGATAAAGTTGTCATCTTGCAAGTTAAAAGTGATCTTGACAAAGAATTTGAAATGAAAGACCTTGGTTTGCTTAGTTATTTTTTGGGAATTGAAATTGTATGTAATGATTGATGATATTTTATGTCTCAAACAAAATTTGTGAGTAAAATTGTTAATAGGTCAGGTCTAACCGATGAGAAAAATATGGATACACCAGAGGTTCTTGGAACAAAATTGAGAGCAACAAATATAGAGAAACTGGATAATCCTACAACTTATAGGAGCGTTGACCTATCTGACTTAGTGTTGTTCAACGCGTATCTTATCATGTATCATTTTGCTCTATGATACGGGCGTATCGTATCGTAGCGTATTGTATCATACTTTAATATTAAAAAAAAGAAAAATATTAAAAAATCAAGAAAATTTAGTAAAAATCTATAAAAAAATAAAAAAAAAATAAGATAATTGCAAAGAATTCATATAATATAAAGTTTAGTACATATTGATCATTCACCATTGAACAATTAAAAAAAAATTAAATATTTTGAAGCAAAAAATGAAATACATTTACATTTACATATTGTAAATTTGTATCAGGATTATTAACTAAATAATCTTTATCTTCTCCTTGATGAAGATTCAAAGTTTCTCACCACCTTCTGCTTCAAAATCAAAATCTTCATCTCCTAATGATGTTGTTGCAATCCTTCCAAATTAATCCATGCAATATCTTCTTCGGTTAGGAGTGCATTTTCTTCGTTATCTTCCATAATTCATTCATCTAATATATCAAAATTAACAAACTGCTATATTTGTACATTTAGTTGGCATATTTGCTAATTTTTATATGTGAGCAAAACAATGAGCTCTATTTCTTTGATTATTGAGTCTATCTATCTATGACACCCCACTGATGTGATATTGCTACCTGATGATATCTTCTTTTTCTCTTACGGGAGACTAGCTTTTTAACTAATGCTTGAAGTGGTTTGAAATTGAAGGATAATAGATGGATGTTGTGGGTTAAAATCAGGTAATTTGATTACTTCTGATCTCACTTCACTTACTGAGTTAAGCCTCACACACGCTGATCATATTCAACTCAATGGAAGTCATGGAAGGTGAACCCTAAAATAGTGAAGTTGTGAAATGCCCACTCAATGAAATGAGACAACCAAATTGTTCTTCATTATTTTTTATTTCATGAAATTAGAAACTGATAGCAGAAATATACCTAAAAGTTGGCAACATAAAGCGAAATAATTTTGTCACAATTTTTATTTGTTCATAAATTATTCTTATTCAACAAATTTCTTATAAACTATGTTAACTAACCTAAATTTACAATTTACATACACGGCTTACAATCCCAAACAAGCATACCAGAGGATGCCTTGGACAGAAGTGAAGAGACACGAAGAGAAGCTAGAAACCTACAAAAAAAAAATGGAAAAAAAGAAATTTTTTGGGCGTATCACCCATATCATACGATATAACATGATAACCTGTATTATATGATATAGGTTATCGTATTGTATCGTGGCTACGTATCGCACCATATCATACTATCACTGATCTCACTATCACTCGTCTAGACATATCACACGCCGTACACATTGCAAGCCAGTTTAAACAATCTCTTACTAGTGTTCACATGAGTCCAGTTATTAGAATCATCAGATACATAAAACACTTTGTGGATAAGGGGGTATTTCTGACTTCTTCCTCTTCACTTGATTTGACTGTATATACTGATGCATATTGGGGTGGAGATGTCAATAATCGATATTTCACTATAGTTTTTTGTATATTTTTAGGTGAATTATTAATCTTTTGGAGATGCAAAAAGCAACAAAAGGTGTCGCTTTCATCCATAGAAGTGGAATATCGAGCCATGGCGACCACTGCTACTGAGATCTCATGGATTAGAGAGGTGTTGAGAGATATGAGGGTCATCCTTAAAGAACAAAACATATTGAGATGGAAAGTCACTTCGTTTGAGAGGAATGCTTAAGAAAAAGCTTGTTTTATATTATGTACCATCAGAAATGCAACTGCCAAACTTCTTCACGAAGTCATTATTGACTCCTAGATTTAATTTTTTGTTAGACAAACTTTTAATATAGATACCATAAGTTTGAAGGGGAGTGTTAACATATAATAGGGTAGGCCACTAGGACCTGACCCATGCTGGCCCCTCTTTAGGTACTCGATAGCCAGGGCCTTGATGGCCCTAGCCATCCAGTTAGCCATTGGGGATCATGGATAGCCATTGGGGAGACCTGATCCCCAACAACTGCATTCAGCTGGCCCTCTCATCTCTCCTTACTACTCTCTTCTCTCTCACTTATTATACATGTTACTCTATAAATAGAGCCTCACTCCATCAATAAATTAAGCTGTCTTGCACAGCCTTTTGATTCGTAATTTGGCTCTCTCTTGACTCTTTACTCTTGTTGTATTCTTGACTTGAGACATTCATATTTGGATGCTTTGATATCTTTATGATTTCACCAACATATCGATGATTTGCGACTTGGCCAATTCAATATTCATGCATCAACAAATATTTACACTATTCATTGTATCAATAGTGGACCTCGTGGACCTACTCATGTATACACGAAGTCTCAATTTTTTCAAGATCTATATGGACTTGGCCTGAATTTCGTAAAGTGAACTTTGCCTCACCCTAGGGAACCTTCTAGTTCTGCCCTGCATTATGTGTCATGGTTAGACAAGACAATAGAACAAGTACAAGACCTAAACAAATGGTGATTTGACAGCTAATCGAGGGGATACTTGATGCGTTAGTTTATGCTCAACAAGATTTGAATACTACAACCAATGGAACATCAATAAGAGAGAAGAAGTTGCAAGTTAATGAAGAAGCATAGAGGGAGAAACACAAGCATCAAGGTTTTCAACTGAGAGAAAAGATACCTTGGATTTGGATTTCCTTTCACCACCTTCTGGCCATATTTTCGCCACCGATATCCATCATCTAGAACATCGACCTCACTGGTGGTTTGGACCACCACTCTTGGTTCACGAGCAGCTCTAGATGACAAGTTTGCTTCAGTCAAAGAAGTCAAATTATCCTTTTTCCTGAGTACCAATAAACGGAATAATGTTAAGGTATTATAACATAGCTTGTGCAGAAAATTGGTTGGCAATACCCAAGAAAATTTACCTCTTCTTCGAATCAGACTCATCATTATCACCATCATCACCAATTGATATGCTACCTTCTGTAGACCTATCCCCTTCATCCTCCTCCTTCTCATCATCATATGCCATATTAGATGAAAGATCAGGGGTGTCAGCCGCCAACTCAAGCTGATTCAAGTCTTTTCCATGGGCAGTTGAAGATGGATCTGAAATATCAGTAACCCCAGATGTAGAAGTCCTCTCAATCCAATCATATCTCCATTTTGCATCTAACACATCCGTTAGGGGTCCCTGCTGCTGAACACTTCTCCAAACTGAGCAACCTTCTTCGACTTTGATAAGTGATCCAGCAGATTTAGTCCTCTCCGCCATCTTATTTAGTACAAAACCTGAGCCGATTGCAGAGCGATGGTTCATCTGCAGCTTTGGATAGTCATGAATGCCCTTATAAATAATTTCTGAAATTTGAGCATCATGGGAAGGTTTGACATTCTTCTTCATCTCACAATTTGGATGAGTACGCTTGTAATAGCTACAAGGAGACTCACTACCTTTCACTTGCTTCTGCCTATACTTTCTCCAGTTGTATCCGTCTTCTGGCAGCCTTCCCAGTTCTGCCGGGGGAAATGCATCTTTGATATCGCCTTCTAGAAGCAATCGGGTACCTGAATCCTCCACGTGCCATTGACCTTTAAATTGACAAGCCTGTTTATGGCCAATTTCAACAGGTGGAGTCTGCAGGTCAATGAAATTAGCCTTCTCCATTGTGTTAGTATAAGCTTTTATACTATCTGCTGAATCATTAGTGTGTTCCTTTTCCACAATTGCTGCTTGACTTTCAACGTCAGCTTCAGGTTGCATCTGCCCTTGACTTTCACAAGGGGCATCTATCACATCCAGATGTTTCACTATTTCAGTTGAGTTGGAAGATACCTATAAAAAAATAAGAAAAGAAAATAACAATGATAGTGGAAGAAACAAGAGAACCGAAGAAATAGTTACTAATTGGACATGAAAACATAAATTATTCGAGCAGCTTTAAATAAGTTTATATGATACAGTGATCATAGCAGAAGAAAAAAACAATGACTCGAAAAACTTGCTGATTCAAGGTGGGTACATAGTAGAGAGTTCCAGCTAATAATGGTCTTATTAGGGAGGGTTCCAGCTAATAACTTCATTTGCTACTTAAAAGACAGCTGCGAACCCCTTGCCCAGAATAAGTTAAACCAAAGGCCAGAAGGTCATCATATAGCAAGCATAAGCATTCCCAGCTCAGAACATCAGTGCTTAAAATAAGCTCAGAATGGCACTGTTTAAATTAAGCCCCTGGCATTATTGAACATAAGCGTGCAATGCGGATGAAAGAATTGATTAGGAAATGATATAAGGATTACACCACAACTGTGAGACAATCAAACCTTATAAGGAGAAAAGCTAGCACAAGTTGGCTAAGTCTAACAGTGAAGAGGCCAAGACTGAAATCACACGAGTCCTGATACTCTCACATGAAAAGTTCAGAAAGGTGCTTATGTATTGAAATGGCAGCCAAATTGCATTACTAGTAAAACTTAAAAGGCTAGACAATTTTATTAATAAAAGGAATATCAAGCAACTGATAACCAGATATATTTACTTCTGGCTGCATGAAATAACTTACAGATGGAATAATGACACAACTTCAGGGAAAAGCTTTCATGCTTGGAGCAAAAAGAGCCATTTGAAGGGTATCTAGAAATCCTCAGAACCTAGGCATTCTTCCAGCTAGGTTGTATATGGAGAAGAGCAAAAGTACTGAATATCCCAGCCAATAAAATAAACATTTATAATCTGTTGGTCCCGCTAGAGTCCCTAGACCATTGACAGGCCCTAGAACATTTGGAAGTGATGATAATCAGCAATAAGGTGCTTTGAAAAGTGCATTACTAGAACATATGTTCACAAACAAAACATCATTATAGCATTGCTCATGCAAAGTATGCTTACATCAAGTACCGTACAAAACATATAGTATAAGATATTTGAAGCTATAGTTTAAGCACATCGAGTCAGAGCCGAAAGCAAATAGATACCTGATTTTGAGAATTGTTTGGGCATGTATTGCTGGTATCTATGTTGGACTTGGAAACCAATAATGAGGACTGGATGTCATCAATCTGCTTGTCCTTATTTTCATCAGAAGCTGCAACTGGAACCAAACTCTGATCCAAGATCGAGGGACCAAGAAAGGTTCCCATTGTTGGAGATGGTTGCTCCTGCAATGAAGTTAAATACAGTAAGCTATATAAGCAGATCTAACTTTTGAACAAAGATATCAACTCGAGCAAGTTCAATTGAATTAACATAACAGAGCGTGGCAGATTTGGACCTTAACGCGAAACAAACCAAATCCCTACTTTTTCAAAAACGATGTCTGAATCCCCAAAACTCTGAATATCTAAAAGACTAGAACATTTTCAATTTGCAAACAACCTATTGAACTCCCAAGGAACAAAGGAATCCTATATATAAATACATATACATACTAAAACATTTTCAATTTGCAAACAACCTATTGAACTCCCAAGGAACAAAGGAATACTATATATATATATATATATATATATATAATGGAAATGAAGAAAATGTAGGAGCAGCATAATTCAATCAAAATGCAAAAGAATACTGCTCCCCTTTTCGTTTCATATATCATTCTGGCTGATCGAATGGGGATTATCCATGAGAGACTCTCCTAACTGTTCGTGACCATGTGCCTCGGCCCTCCATAATTAGAACCAAACAAAAAGTGCAAAAGAAATGGAGAGATGAGGAGAGGCAATTACGAGAGAATTGAGAAGCATGACAGGGGAATCGAGCAATGTAGTGGGGCTGAGTCCCGGAGGGATCGTAATATATGGCGAACGGACAGCCGGGGACGTCATTGGGCTTGCCGTCCGGAACCTCGCCGTGTTCAGCCTCGCTGCATTGAATCCGCTCTTCGCTGCCCGCCGCTCAGCAATGCTCCCGCCACTCCGGAATGACACCCAGACACCGCCGATATCATTCTCAATGGAAGTAGCATCGCCACTAACAACAGCTCCTCTTTTTTCACCGCCACTTTTCGCCTCTTCTTCCTCATCGCCGATAGTCTTTCCGGTCGAAAGGCTTAACGTTTCGCTGAGCATGAACAATGGAAAAAGAGTGCGAGGGCTAGGCAACGGAGAGGGAACGACGACGGAGGATGGTCCTGGCACTCCCCAATCTCCGAGCAACCCAACACCGTCAATTCCTCTCCCCGTCATCGTTAATACCCCGAAAAACTTTATAATGAACGCTTCTCACCAACGTTCAAATTGGCTCAAATTTTCAATGCATTTCTTTTTGCACCCAATACACACCCTTGCACAGAGAGAGAAGAATCTTGAAAATAAAGAGAATTAACGGAAGATTTTAATCTCTGAACCTTTTCAATGAATAGATGCACTCACCTCTTTTAGTCATCAATAAAAGAGAGGGAGACCGTTCTCTTCTTTCTGGCGAGGTGTCAGGCTCGGGGGAGTTTGTCGAGCTTGACTCCTTGACCGGCTTAAAACCGAACAGAGAAAGAAGAGATAGAAAGCTGTAAACAATGAATTAGATTTATTTTTAGTAAAACGATATTATTTTTAGTAAAAACGATATCATTTACTACCAAAACGAGAAAATCGCAGAAAAGAGAAAAGAGAAAACGGTTCAGTTAACCGAATAGGAATGGCAATCCTTGTCCCCTTGGCGGGTAGCCACCCTACCCCGCCTCTCGTAGGGCAGGTCGCATGGCTAAATACCTGCTTCACTATGAGACGGGTGAAGTAGAGTCGAAACCTCACGCAGCGCAGAACAGGATATGTAAACCCACCTCATTTTATATATATATATATATAATGATTTTGTTTTCTTGTTGGACCATTATTTTTGAAGATATAAATATTTATTATTATTTTTGTTTTTTGAAAATCTTAAGAATTTTTAAAATTATATTCATGTCGCAGAAAAGTATTAATAATTATCTAAGTAAACATGTTAAATCTAATTTATACATATATATATATATATCATATAATAATCCAATAATAAATAATATTTTAATAATTAACTTAGATAATTGATTATTGGTTGGCCTAAGTAAAAAGGCCTCACCAATAATGCATCATTACCTTCTCCTCTTTTACAAGAAGGGAGTCTTTTTTCTCGTATCTTTAATGATTTTGAACTTTTTATAAAAAAGAAAAGCAAGGTTTATATTGTTAGGCTTAAAATTTATAGTTTAGAAAACCAACATAGATTCATTTAGCACCGAGAGTGTTAGCTCAAGTGCAAGATGCTCTAACACCATTATTGTTGAAGAGAAGTTCGATTCCTAAAAGGTGTGTGTGACTGTGTGTTAGGCTTAAAGAAACTTTTTTTGTGTCAAGAGGATACAGGTGAAGCAAAAACCCACCCCAACCCACCCACCTATTATCCTTGCTTTTATTCTGACCTAACAAGGTTTGTTAGAAGAGAGGGACCCTGTTCTTGTTCTGACCTAACAAAGAGGAGAGAGAGAGAGAGATGCCATTGCAGTACCGACCGACTGCCACAGTTACCCACAGACCCGACGTTCTCTCTCTCTCTCTCTCTCTCTCTCTCTCTCTCTCTCTCTCTCTCTCTCGAATTGGGCTTGGTAGGTCTGGTCTGAGTCATGCCACGGTGGCCTGATCAGAGAGGGAGAAAGAAATTTTTGGAGCAGAGATATAACAGGGACGAGGAAGGGCCCCCCTGCTCTCCTCTACGTGGATGACGGACCACCTTGGCAAATCGGGTTTTTGTTTTCGTGTCAAAGGTAGGTCGACCCTTATCCAACGATTTTGTTTTTGGTCATTCTCTGAAACCCACTTCTGGCCTGATCCTCATTGGATTTAAGTCGGGTTTGTTGTTCACTCAAGTATGATCCAACAAAATATACTTATATATAATATTATATATAGAGAGAGAAATTGGTATATGCATACACTTGTTCATACTCAAAACCAATCAAAGAGCTACAACAATAGAAATTTAAATTTAGAAGTAAAAATCCATTATAATTTTAGTACATTATAATAATATATATGATGCATTAAATACTTTAAATTCCAATCTCTATCAAATACTAGAGATATTTAAGTATATTTAAGCATAGATGGGTGTGTTCATGGACTCTCTCTATATATACGTGTATAGGGAGAGAGTAATAACTGCATAATACTTAAATTATATAATTTTATGTAAACATTTCTATTGTATGATCTTTAAGATCAACGGTAAAGATTTGAATTAAAAATATTATTTATATTAAATACAAAGTAATATATAGATAGTGATTGAATCCTACTACAATATATATATATATATATATATATATATATATAGAGAGAGAGAGAGAGAGAGAGAGAAGTAGTACTTGTATAATGTTTAAATTGCATAATCTTACTTAAACATCTTCAGTACTCGAATGTTGAGATCAACGGTTAATATTTGAATTAAAAATATTATTATAAATTATATTTTACATTTAATATATGAAAAACAATAACAACTAAGCCTTTTTCTAATACTAGATGGAGTTGGCTATATGGATTCTTTGTTTCTATAAAACCTGATCACGTGTGATGCTAGTAGTTAACTCAACATAAGCTAGATCATTTTTATCTTTCTTTTCAATAATTTTGTGATCTTGTTCTTCTTTTAACATTTTTACAATATAGTTTCTCATATCTTCTTATCATAACTTCTTTTGGTCATCATTTTAAGTATTCAAATCATCTTAAATGGTTTATCCTCATTTTATCTATTGGCACTATTCCTAATTTTTTTCTAATAACTTTATTACATATCCGGTCTTTCCTTGTGTAACCACTCATCCATCTCAACATTTTTATTTCACGTTAGTGATTAACTGCCCACTCAAAACCATAAAAATATAGCAAGTCTAAATATTGCTCTAAAATGTTTATCTTTCAGTTATATTCTTGTCACATAGAATACATGATACACATCTCCACTTAACCTACCTTCATTAATTCTATATGTAACAACTGCATCAATGTATTATGTATATTAAATTTAAAATAATATATATATATATAGCAATTGTATCTTGTTGTTGTCTAGTTATGTTCGGCATGAGTTTAATAACATTATCTTACGTACCATTTTAAAAACTATTACAACTCTTTAAATTACACTCATCTACCAAAAAGCAATGGGTAAGCACGAGTAAGCATGTCAAGTGGTGCACTTCACACAGAGAGATTACACCTTGCACACTCCATCTCCTCATTGCTTTTTTGAGATAGAAGTGTAATATGAAAATTCAAAAGGTCCTTTACATAAATGTAAACGGCAACTAAATAATACTTCAGGCTCTAATACACTGTCAAAGTGTGGGTGATTCTGTTTACACACACACACACACATAGAAAATTGGGGTATAGTATTGTGGTATTGACTCAAATAAAAAATTGGATTGGGTTTAGGTAAAATTGCTTTTGTTTCATACGGGTGTTACCTGATCCGAACCTGTCTCACTAACCCAATTTGTCACCCCTTAACCTCATCTGCACACATGTACTTATTAAATAAATTTAAAGGTTGTTGCTTTATGTTGTGGCATTGATAGTTTGAGAAGTAATAGATTGGGTTGTCAACGGGTCGAACAACAAATGCATTGAATAAGAGTTGTTAGACTTTCATTCACGTTAAATAATTCATTTCAATCTTATTCAAGATCAAATACATATTTACATTAGAAAATAATAAAAAATAAGAATCTTTAAATTTATGAAACAAGTACCTATGTGTAAATGAGGCTATAAGCAGTAGTAGTGTGGCAAATTGGGTCAATGAGTTAGATTTGGATTGTGCAACACCCGTACGAAACAAAAGAAGTTTGACTCAAACTCAACTCAAATTTCTGTTTGAGTCAATGCCACAATATTATACCCGACCCAGGTCTCGTTCACTTCAGTCTTGGGTTGACCTCCAAACCCCCTCCTCCTATATATATATATATATATACACACACGTGTGTTTAAAAACTGAATCATGCACATTTCGACAGTGTATTAGAGTCTCAAGTATTATATAGTTGTTGTGACCTTTTGAATTTTCATATTATCCTTTTATATGGAAAAAGCAATGAAATGGAGTGTAAAGATGAAATCTCTCTCTTTTATATAATACATATATATATATATATATCATTTTTCGATTTTATAAGTATATTTTAAAGTTTTAAGAATTTTAAAATAATATTATTGTACTTATACTCCTAAAACATAACGATTGAATAGCGTCAATGATGAACATGATTCTCTCTCTCTCACTCACTTATTCAGTCAGACCTTACCCGACTTTTTTTATCCGGTCACCTCAAGATGACAAGACCTCGTTTTCAGGGAACGGGCTGGATCTCAAAAAGGTGTTTCGCCCATACTTGCTGGAGTGATGCATGATTTTATGCACCTGGACTCTTCCAGGCTGTGGCTTTTATTAGCAGAGAAATACGCCTTTGAATTATTGGAGATGGCAGCTAATTAGTGGGTTTTATTGCATGCCATCAATATATATCATATAACTCTTCCTTTATTGGCAGCTTGGGATTAGGACCGTTGGCCAGACCCCATACAATACAAGATGTGTACTTCTCTGAGTGTTGAACTCATGACCTTTAACTTGAAGGTTCTTTCGAGTCGATCCGCTAGCCGAGAGTCATGGCTCCGTATGCGATAACTAGAGGCAGGACGGAAAATGCTGTGATATTTTAAAAGACCCGTTTCGTGTGTAGGACCTCAACGCTAGAAAATATTTGCATCCGTAGTAAGGTTGTAGGTTATAACAAACACATAATATAGAACAATGCAGATGTCCCGTGGTATATATGCTTGGTAAATCAGGTCAATGGGTCATGTCACTTGGGTTCGTGTCAAAATCAGGTTGACCCAGAGTCTACCCAATTGTTTTTGGCAGACCATTTTAAGACCCCAACACAACCCTGGTCCAGTTAAGGTTTGGATATGGGTCAGTATGACTACAGCCTTATACATATATAGAGGTATATATACACACATACACATATATATAAAGAGAAAGTAGGAGCCATTCCGTGTCAAACATTATTTGATTATCATTCTTATGCTTGTTGCATTTGCTACGTTGCTTTCTGAGTGCAGGATCACCGACAGACACGTTCATGCCAGAAGGTGTATATTTGTATATATAAACATATTATACAGATCTTTCCTAATATTTCATTTCATTCATGTCACACTTGTAAATGAATATTCAAATATTCGGTCTTCAGGACAAGCATGGGTCAACTCTCATGTACATCAACAAGAGCGGGTTCTTGTGGTCCAAAAAAGGAATATATATGATCAATAGGACAGTAGTCAACAAAACACTCATCCTGCATTGCATTTAATACATTCATATATATCAAATGGCATCGATCATTGTGTCGATATTAACGAATGGTTCGATTTTATGTAGTATGTACGATTACATCAACGATATAGATTGTCTCGCAGTCTTAGTATGAATACCAATCCCCAAATTTCATATATATATATTCTTAGTTTGCAGTTTTTATTGGTAGTTTGTCATAGACATGATATTCTTGGTTTCTATCGTCCAGGATGATACCACTTCTTCTAAACTTGATATAAAATTAGTTTCTTGTCATAGACATGATATTCTTCGTTTCTGCCGTTTATTGGTAATGTATGTGGGACAAACACTCTTGCCATTTTCTTGTGAGTACTTGGATTCCTGTGCACATGGTGTGGATTCTCTCTCTCTCTCTCTCTCTCTCTCTCTCTCTCTCTCAATTTCAAGTAAAACTATTTGGCTGTAAGAATGAAAGGATCATACCGATGGACGGCCTCTCTAATTGACAGAGTTCGGGCCAAGCAAAGTAAGAGACTGTAGGTAGGGCTGTTGATGACTATATACATCAAAACCTGAGTAAACTGTTGAGCTGTTCAATTGATAGAGTTTGAAGCAAGCAAATTCAACAAGTGACTGTAGGTAGGCCATTGATGACCACATACATCAAATTGTAGAAAACCAATAAGATTTAAGAATTGACATTGATATCATGTAAATTATCAACATGATGGATGGTAGGAGGAGCCATCTATTCAGCCACGCTCTTGATCCTATGAGTTTCTTAATTGATTCTACTGTAAGCTTTTCTGAAGCTACAGTTTGAGATGCATAAAGAGCCTAAAATACTGAAAACCGAAAGAGTATGAACACCAAGAAGTACGGATATTATCTACAGTTGGCAGAAAATGAATATTATCTGCATCAAGAAGTCCTAGAATGGCGATTTAGCCCTTCTAGTAACAAGATTGGGGACAACTCGGCTCGTGTGCCACTTTCATCAAACAGTTGGCATGCCAAGTTCACCAATCCACCTTTCCCAGAGTCATCGATTATCACGATCCAAGGAAACATTCTTTTCTTGAGAGGTGAAATTTTATCAAACAACTAGTGTGCAGCTCCAAGCTCCTCAGTCTTGATGCAGCCATCGATCATGGGATGCCAAAAGACTTATTTGCTATGCGTCGAATCAAAACAAAGGCGAGCAGCTTTGATGCTTCCAACATTTCGTATACATGTGAATCCTGGAGAGAGAGAGAGAGAGATGAACGGTTGAAACGTTTGATCTTTGAGATGGAAAAAGCATCTCAACCTTTCCAATCCCATCCGTCTTTTATTCGAGAGTGAACAATTGAGACGACAAAGCAAAAAGAAAAAAGCATTTGATATTGAACAAATGTAAAGTACCAAAATGTCAGGATATTTTTAATTTAAACTTTTTACTATTTATCTTAAAGATCGATTGAATATAATAAATGCAAAGCAAAGCAATTCAAATCTCCACCATTAATCTTACAAATCAATTTTATATAAGATTATGCAGTAAAATATATATATAGTATGTGAGTGTACGTAAACCCAACCTGATTTTTGTCGGGTTGTTTTGGGAAAGACCCACACCTGACCTGAGGTGCCTAGGCCCGACTTGAATATAGTTTGTTTTGGTAAGGTTGGGGTTGGTCTAAGGTTGCCACCCTATGCTGTATCGTATTTAAGATGGGCAACATTTTGAAAATAGTATGTTTTTTTCTCTCGGTAGTATTATCAGCCTTCTACTGTATACTCAATATCGTGACACTTTTGAATTATCGGTGAGAGGTCATCGCATCATAGGGTTGTTTTCTCCGTGGTCATTCCCAGTTAGCTGTTCCAACTGACCAGACAATGAACCCGGAGCTGGAGAAATCTTCTCGGATATGAACGGAAAAAAAAAAGCGGTTTAAAGAGCCAATGTCGATTATATGCGTGCTCCAGGATTGAACTGGCGACCATTCAACTGGAAGTTTTTTTTTACGTCAACCTGCTAGCAAATGGAGCGACGACTCCTATGCACAGGATCCTGGGGTGATGATGTTACGGCTTAACTGACCCCATTTCTTTTCGGACCTTTTCGCTAAAACAAGAGGATTTTTTGAGAACTTTTTAAAATTGTACAGCAAAAATTAGGTAACTATTTAAAAAAAAAACATGCATGATGCTTGATTACAAGGCTTATGCCTATCTAATCTAATCATAACCGCAGATCTAGTTTGTCTCGTAAGGTTTTAACACAAACAACAAGAACAACAACTAAGCCTTTTCCCATACTAGACGGGGTCGGCTACATGGATTCTTTGTTTCCACAGATCCCTATCGTGTGCCATGTTAGCAGTTAACTCCCAATAAGCTAGATCATTCTTTATTGTTTCTTTCCAACACTTTTGTGGTCGTCCTCTACCTCTTTTAATACTTTCCAAATTTAGTTTTTCTAACCTTCTTACAGGTTCTTCTTTTGATCTTCTTTCTATATGTCCAAACCATCTTAAACGATGTTCTCTCATTTTATCCTCTATTGGTGCCACTCCTAATTTGTTTCTAATAACCTCATTATGTATACGGTCTTTTCTTGTATGACCACTCATCCATCTCAACATCTTCATTTCTGTCACAGACATCTTTTGTACATGTTGATGATTAACTGCCCAACACTCAGAACCATAAAACATGGCAAGCCTAATTGTTGCTCTATAATATTTACCTTTTAATTTTAATGGTATCTTCTTATCACAAAGAATACCTGATGCTCCTCTCCATTTTACCCAATCAGCATTAATTCTATGTGTAACACCTCCATCAATTCTTCCATCACTCTGAAAAATTGACCCTAGGTATTTAAAACTTTGCTTTTGGGTAATGCAATGTGTGCCAATTTTAATTTCTATGTCCTCAGAAGTAACCAAATGATCAAACTTACATTCCATATATTCTGTCTTTGTTCTACTAAGTCGGAGGCCTTTGCTTTCTAATGTTTCAAATAACCACCACATTCATAAATATGAATCAAACTAAATAAACAAATTCTAAGAAGACAAACAATAAATTACATGTAACATGTATTGAATAGTCAAACTTAAATAAAAACAAAAACATAAATGTAACCGATTCTAAGTAGTAAGTAGAAGAATTAAAAGAAACTAATATATTATACTCATATGCTCAGGTATAATGATTATAATCCAATCTAATTTGAGCAATGGAATGGATTATTCCTACATGCAAAAAGAATAGAATAATATTAGGGTGGAGAAATAAATGCTCTTACAACATGAAAAGATTTTCAAGATGCACAAGAAAATATAACACTCACAAAAAGAAACATAGGCTCTAGAATCAAAATATAACATCCACCAAATGACCAAAATACTTATAATACTTTTGAAGTAACAACTGTAACATGCATCAAATATAACAACTAACAACTATACAAAAAATCAAAAACATAACATCCATCAAATGTGATTACAATATAAACTTAATTGTTTAAGATGGCATAAACCAAAAAAGCTGTATATTTTATATTCTATAGGAAACAAATTGTTTAAGATGCAAATGCACATGCACACACATTCATGGAATTAAAACCAGAGGAATAAATGAGTGCCTTGCTACTGCACACACACATACATGTACATGCAAATGCACACATGCAAATGCTAATCACTTCTTAGCTACTTTCACATGTTGAATCGAGAGTGAATACCAGTACAGACACATTCAATTTCCAACATCACAAAGAAAAGAAACTTAGCTTCTTAGCATGGTTGTCTTGCTTGCTAACACATAAGGCATTTTAAAATGATCTCTCCTTTTTACAAGCTCATGGCTGAAGATATCAGACAATCTTTTAGTATGGAGCAGATTGATAATGACATGTTCATGGAGAGAATGCTATTTACTCTTCCACGACAGTTGGCCCAACATTCAACTTAGAATGGAAATGGTGGTGGTGGAGAGAGAGTGTGTGGTGGTGGCGAGAGAGAGAGATGACCTAATCTGTATTAGGTTGGGGAATTGGGTGGGGTCGACCCATATCCATTGGATAGACCTGACCTTGTGTACTATCAATAACATAACAGACCACTATAGTGTTCTTAAGGGTGTTATTAGCGCTGATGCTGGACACCTGTTAAAAGTGCACTGCTATAGCGGCCACAGACCTGCTAATTCGCTATAGCAGATGCTATAGCATGCTATTGATAACATAGCTCGGTGCCTTAAACGTTGTCTTATTAATGTCATTCTTCCTGCTTTATTTAGCCCTACCTTTTTCTCCCAATCAATCGTGTCCTATGTGCTGACTCAATCCATTCTCTTCCTTTATTTCAGATGCAGCAATAAGTCTATCTGTGTGCCATGTCTTTTTTCTCTCTGTTGCACCTCTTTGAGCCGGAAAAGCTAGCAAGTCATCACTGGCACTAAAACTCTTGGGGGCTCTTCATACTTATCAGGCGAATAGCTCTAGAATCTTCCTCAAGGAGATCCCCACATTTATGGGGTGGTAGGATTAGGAGTTGCCGCCTGTCAGTGCTTTGAGGCTGGTGTAGCCTACAAGGCACAGTGGTTAAAGATGGCTTTCTTTGCCTCAGTTTCATCTTGTAAAGCTATCTTCCAAGGTTCACTCATGGAATTTACCTCGGTTAGGGAATTCTCTTGACTAGGATGAGCTATTCCAAGTATGAAAATAAAGAATTCCAAGGAATTCAATGTAGCTGTTAAATGTACTAGATCATATCATAAATGTTCCAACCTTTTCTCCCAGTAGCAATCCAAGCATGGACTTCACCACCATTTGTGGAACTGATGGAAGGAAACTGAAATTGAAAAAATAAAACACCATCACCAACTGATCACTGACAGATTACAGTGAATAGTCTGGCAACAAACGAATTTTTTACACAACAGGCACAAAATGATTAGAGTAAGTTTCTTTAAGAACATCTTAACTCAAAGAAGTACCTCCATATTATTTGCACTATAAGCATTTATTTCCATGAGGGTTGGATTTGTTAGAATAGTAAGTGTTAGAAAATCCATTTGTCGCATATTCCCTCCAAACATTAATGGTGACTTGGTCATAGACCATAAAGGCATCTGTTAAAAAACGAAATTACATGATCCCAATTAGTTGACAAATGAAGCAAGGAAGCATTTCTCAATTAGCAAAATCACATCCACCTGTGTCCACTGCTCATCAACAGTGAGTTGGCACTTCCTGTGAGGTCCTTCATTTGAACCTAATTGAGAGATAACTTAGAATTATATCATCCTTGTAATGTTGTAAACTTGTACAAACATGGAATGTTGTACTTTAAGTAAAGTTCAAACATCTCTCAAGCTCAAAATCATAGAAATCAAATGGTCCATGGACACTGGGTACACCTAATGTGTGTATATGTCTGTGTACATGCGCATGTGGGTGGAGACACTTATCTCTGTTACTTGTTCAAGAGTTCAGTCAGAGTACTGAACAGAAAGGAGAAGATGGGGACGGACAGAAGGGGATGAAACATGAATCCAAATGGTTAATGTTCTCATATGACAGTTTGATGCCTCTTAAGTTTTGGTTCACAAGGACTTTAAACTTTTGGTCAAGGGTTCTGAAAAATGAGGCTTAAGTTGAAGATACACCTGGAATTCAATACCTTCACAGCATGTCTGATAAGAAAAGGCTGAACCTTGGGAGTCTAACTCGTCGGATGGGGTGTCACACCAAAGTTCAACTAGTACAGCACTGACCAAACGAGAATTCCTTCTGTGACCAAAAAGATTTGCTGGGTTTCTCCAAAGATAACTAAATAATACTTCCTAAAGTTGGGTTCCAACAACAGATATACAACCTTAATTAAAAACTCATGACCAAGCATCATTTGAATTTTGAACACAAACGGACAAAGAATGATCCCTGTGCAACTCCATATGCCATTGCTTCAAGTTTGTGGGAGTGGTGAGCTTGGCAGATGTCCACCATAATTGATGCAAAAGTGTGAAAACATGCAACAACGCGCATTTATAGCTGGAGAGAACAATATAAGTAATCTTGAACAGAAATTGAAGCTCTAATTAGGAATCAGTTGGATTCTATGCTAGTTTCTCAAGTTAATCTTCCAAAGGTTTCATATTCGTGAATTGATGTCTTGAAAGTGTAGCACTTAAAAGTGTCAAAACAATGCTGAAGATATTCAAGACCAAGATGAACTATAAATGGGCACATTTCATTACTCATAACTTAAGGGTCCACAAATGATGGAATCTAATGTGATAATACAACTGCCCCAACACCATGGCATTCCTGCATCATACAAATATTCAAACAGAATCTCTGCAGAAAGGACACCTTACCAGGATCAGTAAGCCAACCAAGTGGTAGCATGTCCATGTCGGGCCATGACTTCCCATTCAGTCCGGTAGCTCCAGTTAAGTGGGCAGCGGCAAAATCTCTGCAAGGATAAACTATAATTGAATATATGAGAAGAGATATAGAAACATCAATCTGTAAGCAAATATCATAAAGCTTAATTAGCAAGACTAAAATTCAGAATGTTATGGTAATCAAATGGCAGAAACAGAAACAATCATGCCTTGCCACATCGAAATGAGCAGCAGCATGTGCCCACTGATCCCAATCATCCCCAGTGATCCTGTACATATTCACCCTGTCATTGACTTTGGCCGCCATTTCAGGCGTTAAATTTGTCCCAGGTGAGAGAGAGTAGAGAATTGGATGAGTTGCCTCGCTTAAAGCCTAATAATACAAAGCCTCATTTTCATTAGCTTCTTAGATGTAATCAAGTGAAAATTTACTGTAGTTCTAAAATACCTCTGAAACAATCAATATCTCGTTTATGTCAAGATCATCACCAAAGACACAATCATGCTTCACTGAAATGGGTCAACAAAAAAAAGTAAATCAAATTGAAGATAGAAATTTCAACACATCTATGTCATCAAATCCATTAGGAAATTCATTTTTGATGAAAAGATGAAACACAACTTATTTCTGAAGTGACCCTGGAGACTCGTTTGTAGATCTAAGATAAGTTAGTTTCCCGTTTCAGAGTATGAAGGATTACGAAAAGTTTTCAACAGTGGGCAGCAAGTATTGCCCGATGTAGTTTCTGAGGTAGGGAAAGGCAAATTACATATTGATCAAATATTTACACATGTAGCGTACTATCGCCTATCAGTATCTTATCAAAATTACGTATTGATCAAAGTCAAACATTTGGACATATAGCGTACAATGAGTATCTGATAAATATATTATCATCATACATCTCTGCTGTACGTATGCATAGTTGAAACAAGGGGAACTGAACACTCAAGCCATGCTGGAATGGCAAGGAATACTCTAAATATAGATTCGAGATATTAAATTACAGCTTTACCAAAATCCACGCCCCATTCGGCATACTGATGATAAAGTGACTTGAGGAAAGGTCTACCAGCAGGGAGCTCCGTGTTTACACCCATGAATCCGTTTGACATCCATGGGCAGATCCTTCCTTTTACGCCTACATCTGCTGCTCGCCCTTCCCGGCCTGACTCATTATAAGCACCTCCCTAAATGTTTACAGTTTTAGATGTCAATGCAACATTAACTTCAATTGGAAATTCTGAAACTAAAAGAAAATGTATACAAGAGAAATGCTCTTTACAAAACAATGAACCGAGGAGAATCTGTATCTCTTCTTGTGAAATCTTCATAATTTGCACCAAATTTCCTTGAGTTCCGACATGATTTCAGTATATAGCAAACACAAAGATCAGGAAGCACAAACCGTTGAAATGTCCAATATCCAAGGGTTGAACTTCACTGCTTGGGTGCTAATACCTCTCATGACATGAATTTCAAATTTCAAACCCATTTTGTGGACGGTATCAGCCAAATTTTTGAATCCATTGCCATCTTTCGAAGAAGGAAACCTGTCAGGATCAGGGACTGGCCTCCCCCATTCATCAATCACATCATATCCTAAAGAGTTCGAATATGCTCCATCTATTTTCCTCCTATACCACAAATAGTCCACTACCACATACTGAAATAGAAAAGTAAACCAGAAATTATGCAAAAAGACATCGTTATCTTCTATTCAAACCAAACAGCGGATATATTTGACCTAGAAAACAGAAAAAGAAGATTGCAGGTGTTCCATTCTAAGCATACAAATCAAAATAACGCCCACTCACCTCGTACCCATGAGCAAGTAGTAGCTTAGAGACAGCCTCCGCATCTTACAGGAACTCTTCTTCTGAGATGATCCAAGAAAAAGCATCATAGGAGTTCCAACCCCTCGGAGGGACGCTTGAACTGAAGAGCTTCCCATTACCAATCCTGAAATGGCTTCGCTTACATTGTTAATGGTATATCAAAATGCTAAGCTAAAAAGCCAACAAAGAAAAATAAGAGGGAAGGAGAGCCAGAAACGCATACACTAGTAAGCTGGTGAATATTAGAAAACAGAAATGAGGCAAGCTCATGGCCAGTACGCTCGCGAACTAGTTTTTGTGTACCTGTGGGGTGTCTCTGTGTGTGTGTGAGAGCGAGAGAGCAAGAGTGGTAATGAGGACACTCCGTGAAATGCAGAAGTAATTCCAATTTGGTCGTGTGTGTCTGTGCGAGTGCACCGTATGGATGTCTTTCTCTCTGTGTGCGTGTGCGTGTGCGTGTGCGTGTGTGAGAGAGAAACGCGGCAGGGCAATGAGATTCTGCGGCGACTTCTAACCAAAGTGGAAAAACTCAAACTTTCTTTATTGTTTAGTAGGATAAGATTTGTTTATGGTTAACTTGCTCCTGTGAGATAACTTTCACATTTTTCATAGATTTGTTGCTTTGGATGTATGTATGAATCACAGTCCTCCATCTCAAGCATTGCAGGATTAGATGCCCTTGTTGGTTATAAGAGGAGGCCGAATCCTAACACATGCATCGAATTCTCCACGAGCAGCAACAGCACTAGAGTGCCCTGCTGTTGAGCTAACTATCTCCCGTCTTTTATTAATTTCTCTAAGTTTTTATTTGTGAATGAACCTTAAATGGTTGTCATGGTTTCATTTTTTCTTGGTTAGAAGAGGAGGCTGAATCCCAACACATGCACCCTTTCGGAGTCGAACTCCCCACGAGCATCAACAGCACTAGAGTGCCCTGCTGTTGAGCTAACTGTCTCCCATCTTCATATTAATTTCTCTATTTTTTCTTGGTTAGAAGAGGAGGCTGAATCCTATGCACCCTTTCGGAGTCGAACTCCCCACGAGCAGCAACACCACTAGCTGTTGAGCTAATGCTCTCTGTGCTCCATGGCTTCATTTTTGCTTGCCATAAACCTTGTAAGGAGCAGAGAAGTTTACTAGAACCCAAGAACTAGAGCTCTCCTACTGGCTAGGGGTCGACTTAGAAGAGGTCATGAGTTTGATGTTCAGGATATACATCTGGTAACTGCAGGAGTTTACCTAACCCTAACCCTGCTGGCCTATAAAAAAAAAAGGTAGCTCACTTTTTAGTCATTTATAGGGAGATAACCAATATATGCTGCAAGACAGCGGTGGAGCAAAAGAATTTTTTTTTTTGTGATGAGGGTACTTATAATTCAGTTGCGGTATCTTTGTATTTCATGTCAACAAAGCATTTTTATTTCCTATATACAGTGATTGACCAAACAATTTTCGGGCGAGGCACATGCCTCACCTCGCCCTAAAGTGGATCCATCACTGCTTTGAAATAAACTGAGCAGTTCAATATTGAGCTGGGTTCAGCTCGTCGTGAGCTCATTCATGTTGGTGGCGAACTGAACACGAGCTGACTTATGAAGCCAACCGAGCTGCACATGGGCTTAGTCTTTTCATCATGGTTTAGCTCATCGGGGATTGTGTGTGGCACGACTAAACCTGGTCAAGTTCGTCAGAGAGAGAGAGATTCTTGTAACATGGTCAAGTTCTGTCTTAAAGTGCAGATGAAAAATGATGCATTGGGTTCTGTACAGATCCAATCCATTTGTGTTACTAATTCACATACCACTGAATAGGGTTCAACCATATAAAGCCACACGCATGCACACACACACAAACACACAGACACAAAATGCACCTTAGCAGAAAATATGATATTTAGTCTTGTTTGAAAACTAGTGGTGCGGATGTGATCTCATTTCTGAAAATCATTATATTTACTATTATGCAGATTTTCTGAATAAATGTATCGTAGTTTATAAAGGCTTAGAGTTTAATGTAGTAGTTTCCTCAGCCTATAAAATGTGATCAATATATTGAAGAAAAGCACATAACTAGTTCATTCCATAATTTAGTTTATTGGCATTCCAAGCTCATCATATGAATAGCTGTTCATTAAAGAATAGTATTACTCCTTGTACTAGAGACCAAATAAATACATAAATAAATAAATGTGTGCGTGTATGTAACATGCTTGCCAATCGTTAAAAATTTCATTCATACATACCAAGGGATCCATTGTTGATTTCAAAAACAAAACCTGATCATGAGATTTTTGGCAAGTATATAACATGACAAGTATGTTAGACTTCCTCCAGCAATGCCCATCTACGAGAACCCCTCCTTTATATACACACATAAAAGAAAGAGTTCATTGTAGTTTGCCCACCTCTTTCTTTATAGTGATAGGATCCCACTCATTTACTTTGTATACCTACGTGCCATGATTGTTTTTTAGGGTCATGAATGTAATAAAAAATGTCCTTTGTACTTTTCTAAAACCCTTTTTAAATTATACTCGTGATCAAACAAGTGTTCACACACACACACACACACACACATATATATATATATATATATATATATGAAAAACTCTTTATGCACACATAACGAGGCCTAGTAAATGAGCCCAACTAACCCAACACAGGCTGTTCTTGTTCAGATCCTTTGCCATACGAGCCAGCCCATGTTCCCTTATTTATTAACAATCACGTTCCAACATATTAGATAGATGTTCATTATTTTTGTAAGGAGTTTAGTTCAAACATATCTGACCGAGTTTGAACTAGTTTGTGCTCGCAGTAACTCATGTTTGAGCTCATCTGAGCTGGTGTTTTTGTTATTTCTAGCTCATGCTAGAAACAATATCCTAGAATTGCCTCTCATGAACATGGATATTTAATCCGTAAATGATCTACTATAACAATTTATGAACCACGCAATAAGGGAAGAAAATAAACTATCTCCAATTTAGCGCATTTTGTGTTATCTTACCAGGAGATGAACAGTTCACTGAAAATTCATGTCTTTCGCGATCTCCATGAGCCAAATATACTTATTGTTCATGTTCAGCACAGCTAATGTACAAACCGAACATGAACAAGCTAGTAGCTAGCTGAAGCTAGCTTATCTACGAGCAGTTTGATTATTTTACCAGCCCCATGCACGCCTGTACTTCAGCTGAAAAACAGACTTATCTTACCAGGAGATGAACAGTTCACTGAAAATTCATGTCTTTCGCGAGCTCCATGAGCCAAATACACTCACTGTTCATGTTCAGCACAGCTAATGTACAAACTGAACATGAACAAGCTAGTAGCTAGCTGAAGCTAGCTCAGTGGCGGATCTAGAACTTTTTGCAGGATGGGGCGAACTGAACTGCCTATTCAACCATTTTAGGTGGGGCGAACTATATATGATAGCCATGAACTCAATCGTGTGCACTAACTTCTTCATTTGGTTTTTCAAATTTCAGGTTCCTCAATGTAACTTATCCACAAGCTGGTTGGTTCTTTTACCAGACCCATGCACGCACTGCACTTCAGCTGAAAAACACAGAGAGTTTCTTTCTGAGAATCTAGTGACACAGATGAGATCTCTATAGCCCAAAACCATGAACTCGACTATCTATGATCGATGTTTCCTGAATAAATAGATCAAAGTTTGTAAGGGCCTAGGAATTAATGGTAGTAGCTTCCTCACTCTATAAAATGGAATAAAGTAATTAAAACCTAGTGGAATTCTCTCCATTCCAACCTCATCTACTTGGATAGATTTTCATTAAAATAGTACCATAAAAAGTTACTGCTTTCTGTAGTGGATTGCATTGCACCTGAATTTACGAAACCTGCTCTCTCTCTCTCTCTATATATATATATATATACACACAGAGAGAGATAGAGAGAACAGTCCATGCACACACCTATCTATGCTCAAACTCACTTAATTTAAATTTAAAAGCATTTAGTGTATCATGTGTACACCCATTCATGCTTAAATACGAAAACTACCATTATATTTTTTACTTTTTAAATTAAATCTCTACCATTAATTATGACGATCGAAAGGTAAAGATTTTTTAGTAGATTTGAGCATGTATGCATATTTACTTTCTCTTTATATATATATATATATACATATATATACAAACTGCCCCTTATTAAAGATTATATATATTTTTAGCACAACTTGTCACAATTAATACCCAAACTATATCCAGAAAAAAGGTCTTACCAAACCTTATCACATAATCAGAAAATTTCTTATGTAATTAAATACAAGTTTGGAGGGGTAAAGATGATAGATGGTTCTTCTGGATATCCAGAAAAAAAAGACCCGTTTAGGTCAACAAAAGGTGGATCCATTCATCCAGCTCTCTTGCCTGGGTTCAATAATCGACCCACACTGCACAGCCTTGATACATAAGCTTGAGATTTGTTGATTCTTGAATTCTTGGGCTGTGTTCAACTCCAAGTTGAGAATGTTTAACCCTGACCTCTCTGTACTTCATCATATGCTATTCATTCTGGACCCCCATCTGCATTTCTTGCCAGCTTAAGCATCTCAAACTTCTTCCAGTTTTCGATTCCTTCGGGCATCATGTCGATGAGTCGAGCTGAAGTCTGCTGTTGGGCATCAAGGTGAGGCTCCTAGCCTCAGAATCTTATGCTTGGTGGCTCCTTCTCCTTCAATAGCCCACTTCCACGCCTGGGCTGAGTTCAATTCCTGGTGTAGACTAAGACTCAGCTCGCTGACAGCGAGAATGAAGGTCTTGGAGGTTTAGCTTCTGGACTCAGTGTGACTCCCCATGTCATAATCTCTCATACACTTGCTCTAGAACAAACCAATCCCAGCCAGTCAAAGCCTTTCTGAAATAGGACTATCCAAGCAACTGTGAACTTGCACATGGACCAGCCTGCACATAGGTCCCAAAGTGGGCACCATTTCTTCATAGCCACTGCCTTTAAGTAGGTACATACCGATCGATACGTATCGTATAATTGAACTTCTATAATGTGAATCGTGTATCCATACTTACAACACTGCTCATGAGCATAACATACTCATATGGTTTCCTTTTTCTTTTAATTATAGCTCAGCTAAATGACATTTTGAGGGGTTGGAACTTGGAATAACTCTGTATGAAACCCTAAGTTTAAGACCCTAGACCCCAAACATATGCCTGTATGTGCATATGCTCTTAATTATCTTAAAGACAACAGTGAGCCAAAAGAAAGCTTGCAACAGCACTCATCTCTATCAGTAGCTCGAATGTGGCCACTTGCACTGTTCATATGAGACTGACAAAAGAGAGAAGATGGACAAAGTGTATTTATAGTGATCCAATGTATGAGCACTAATCATTTTTCATTTATTGAAAACCAGCTGTATAAACTAACCCCCAACCCTTCATTAGGCTCCACAGCATGTGATGCTCATTTCCTCTCCTTCAAAACACCAAAATTCAGCACTCAGAGCGTTAGCTCACCTAGCCGGGGACTCTACTCACAAGATAGGTCGTGAGCTCGATATCCAGGGCGCACGTACCAGCCTTCGGCATCCCATTGTAACCAAAGAAGAAAAAAGAACCAAATTCAATTTTTTTCTTGCAATTCACTCTAACTTCCAGGCATAAATGTATAAACAGAAGTCAGGTGAAAGTGGTGAAGAGGATGACAATGACAACGAGGACGACGACGAAGATGAGGACAATGATCTGTGTAATGAGGAAGGTTTGAAAATAAACAAGGCATGCCTTAGTCGAGGACTAAACAGCCAATCATGGACATCCCAAAAGACCTCAATTGGGATCTTATCTATTGTGATACTCTCGTTACCTCTAAAGTTCCACTGCAAGTGGTTCACTTGTATGACTAAGTGCCCATCAACTCTGATCACCATTTCGGGGTCGTTGAGCTCGGAGAAGACTCCATTGATGGTGGTGTACTCTATGGAGATGTCATGAACTGCGCTTTTGTTATCGAATTTAGCCTTTGTGGTGAACTTTTTCTTGCCAAAAACATTTTCTTTACGCGAGACCAACGTCGCCTCGATCAGCGAAGGCCTCGATCCAGTTCGTCTATAGGCCTCCTTCTTCATGTTGCCCAGATGCAGTATCACCTCCTCATTACATACCATCACAACATAGTAGTCACCTTGAGGCTCAGGATCACTGGAAAACTTGGCTAGCCTTAGATCCCAGAATATGTCGACGGGCTTGCCGTCAATCTGGAAACACTTGGATCCTTGCTTTCTCCAGAAGTACCAAGGCTTGAGCTCAACCTTGCAGCTGTGTTCATCTGCACCAGATGATGAACCTTCAATTGAGATGGAAAGGCCATGAGCTAATAGGTTCTTACACCATGTCACTGTGATCAACCTGCTGTGGCCGGCGATCTTCGTCATGTATGTCGACAGAACGACACCCTGGCCGGATTTTTTGGCAATGGATTGGTCCTCTGTGAGCTTCTCACTGGAAAAACACGGAGCAAAGGATTTATTTCTATCCTCCATACTGTAAGGCAAATAAGGATATTCCTAAGCAAATTTCTTTTGTTGATGGAGGAAAAATAGGAGGAGAAAGATAACGATTGATCATGCAGTTGAAAATCTCAGCGAAAACCCATCTTAAATGAATGATCTTCACATAGTTTGATTGGTTATAAATGGTAAGGAAGAATGGCAACAAGGAGAAGGAAGGTGTATTGAGATGAGAAGGAAGACAGTGTGGGCATTGTGGATTTGTGTAACATCACATCTCCACTTAGCTTTCGATTGGAGCCTTCACTGCAATAATGGAGAAGTTTCCATGTGGGCTGCCCAATATTATTCTCAATCTTTTTGATATCTCTCTTTATTTTATTTGATTTTTTTATTGAACTTCAAACTTGGTGCTTCTTATTTTACTATTATAGATTTAAGGTGGAAAAGGGAAGAGTATACATAATTTGGAGCTTGGAGTTCAACGTATGATGCAAAGAGTGGTTCGAACAAGGAAGGAGACCTGTTAGAGATAAAGTAAGCTGGATAAAGTTTTCGGACTTTTAAATTCACGGTTGTGATCTTAATTAATTAAGGGTGGTGAAGGTAGCAATAAGGATACAAAGCAATGGTGGTGACAACCGGTGAGTACATGGTTGCAAAAATAAGACTAATGTAAAGTTATTGAAAAACGTGTGAATGTAGAACGAATTCAACTGTTGGAGCCTCGAGAGAAACCTATAAATAACGGTTGAACCGATCAAGCTAAGACATCATTATCATCAACTCTTTTATTCTTTTTTCCTGGCTTTTCGTAAGTAAGAGTAGTTTAACTTAACCTTGAACATATTCTTTCTTCAATGCCGTGGTATTTTTTCTTGCTTCACAACTTGTCTCATTCATCGTTGCTTGCTCGAGCACATAGTATCAACAACACCGGGATACACTCAGTCGAATTTCCAAGGACTCAAGTTCATCACCTTAACCTTGTCCAATTTCTCTTTTAAGAACAAGAGTAAAAAATCTCTGGCATGTTTGTCATCATGTCTAGCTAAGCGAAATGAACCAAACACATACCGTTCTCGGCTTGTTCTTTGACTCCAGATCTTGGTCATGTCTTGTTTTGGCTGAGCCAAAGATGAGCCGAGTCTATAGCTAAAAATACAACTTTTCAAACAATTCCAGTTATAATTTAATGTGTTCATGCTAAATTAAGTAAAAATTAAACTTTTTTTCAGACTACTCTTGTAAAAGTGAATAATTTCATCATTTACTACATTTTGGCCACACAATCCATTGGATTAACATGGCTTTCCAGTTTACATGTAGCTTAATGAACCAGATCGTGTTCGGTTTGTTTATATCATGAACCAAACACGAACGACAACCCAAGATTCGTGAGCCCTATGTGAATGAACCTTGATGAAAATTAGCTTTTACAAAGGATTGAAAATGGAAAAAGTCAACTTTGTTTAAAGTTATTTCATTGGAAGTAGGGATGTTCATGGAACCGCTCGGTTCTAGATGTCTAACTGTTTGGTACCGGGTTTTAATGTTGGAATCGAACAAAACCATTATATATATAAAGTTTACATGAATGTAGATATAAATCTTTATAAGTTTATAAGTTTATGGATATGAGTTTTATAACATTATAAGCATATAAATATGAATATATATATATATATATATATATATATATATATATATATATATATATATATATATATATATATGTATATATAAGTTTATACACTTATATGGATTTAATTCTTGACAAGTTTATAATACATTTTACTAAATAAAATGTATTATGCCATCCAAATAATCTGATGTCATAATACATTTTATTTAGTAAAACCCTTAAATAAGTAAGAACTGCAGTTCAAAACCAAACCAAACAGAAACCAACAGTTCAGTTCAGTTCCCTTCTAACTATAGCATGATTCGGTTCTCCAAAACTTGAGAACTAAAACTAGTGGTTCGACTCGAGGTTGAGGCTAGAACCGAACCATGAACACCCCTAATTGAAAGCTTATGGATTTTGGTTTTCCTTGAATTGCAAAGTCAGCCTTTGGATTGATTCCATGCTTGGATTTCAATGTATGAGAATTTTTACATTTCTTACCCTTGATATCAGTTACGGGGAGCATGGTGGTGGACATGGTTCTCATCTATATAAAAAGATGGAGCCCATTTTAAAACAAAAGTTCCATGTGCAATGACATTGCCAAGTGACAAAAGTAGCCCCGCACTTCCATCTAATTACAATAGGGTCCGTACAGGACTGCAAAACGAGCCAAACGAACCAAAAGACACTTGTTCATAAAAATGAGCCAAGCCAATGGAGGATCCACTTTATGGTGGGGTACATATTAAAATTTTCAAAAGAATTTGAAAATTGTTAAAGCCCGCCCCACTGAAAACAAGTTTTTGGATCCACCACTATAGTTGCATAAATACATTTAGGTAAGATTCTTAATTTCAATTTTTTTCTTTCGATGCAAATGATTAATTTAACTAAAATGAACTAAATCAAATTTACCTTACGTAAACCTTGTGGAAAATTTTATGCAACTGTCTAGATATGAAAGTAGGTTCTCCCAAAACTTCGTATCATTACTTCATGTAGCACACCAAGCAATACCTCATCTGGCTAGGGTGACCACTCACAAGTTAAAAGGTCATGAGTTCGGTACTTGGAGGTAGGAATGTCAATCATGTCTCGCCTCCGCTCCATCCCGTCTCGTATGGGGCGAGTTTTCAGACCTCAAAACCCGCCTACAGCGGGGCAGGTTAGGGTGTGAAGGAGACGCTGGACGGGTTTGCAGTAGACTCGTCCTGCTCCAGAGTGTATGTGTGTGTATATATATATATTATTTTATTTTAATGTTTTTTTAAAATATTTTTATTTAGTGAAGTGGGGCGGGGTCAATCCAATTATGTATATATATTCATTGTTTGAGTATATATATATGTGTGTGTGAACGTGAGTGAGTATGGTGTGGCGGACCCAGCACCCAAGCATTGTTTGAGTATGAATAAAAGTATTGCTTAGCCTATGCATAACATTGACTACCTACAACCATGAGGATCAATTGCATTGTTCTGTCTATCTGCTTCGTTAGGTTGGTAACTTGGAATTAGATCTTTCCGTCATTCCCTGGGAAGGAAAAATATCCAAATTCTTATTCATAAATTATGCATGAATTTTTGTATACATGCATATTGAGTGTTAGAAAACAAATTTCTCTATTTCACACACACACACACATATGAAACCAGAAAACAAGTCCGTGTTACAGCTGCTAGTGTCCAATAAAAGGCCAAACAAGTTGAGAACTTGTCAGCTGAAGATGAGTTGTTTCAGATCAATGATCGTCACGTTCATGTACCCCCGACCCCCTTTCTTTTTCCTTTTCTTCTTGGGTGCGAATAATAAGGCCGATTCCTTATGCGCACCCTGCGTGTTGAACTCATGACTTTCAACTCGTGAGTCGGCCCCGTAGCCATGCGAGCTATTGCTAATTTATGCATTGCTTCCCTTCTTTGCTTCTAAGCTAACAAACTCCTTGCATTTCTTCCAGAAGCCCCCGGTCTGGTTTTGGATTCGATCGGTTTAGTCTAAATTTTTTAGCATTTGGATCAGGGTGGCATTGCATCGCAAATTAAAGGGTTGGTCATTATCCATGTGGTTATATACTCTTTTAAAAGGAATCAATTTTCTAACATTACCAGGGAATGTTAATGGGTTCGGTCTAGTTTTGTTCTGGTTTCAATCTCGAATCAAACTGTTATTCTCGGTTCTTAGTTTTTAAAAACTAAACCAAACCGTGTCATGTCCAAAACCAAACCAAACCAGATTGACGGTTTCGGTTGGGTTTAATTCTGAAGCACAGTTCTACTTAGTTTAGGGTTTAGCCAAATACAAAATATTAAGCCATTAGATTACTTGGATCTACGGTCCAGATTTTTTATGTATATGAGGCTATAATTAAAACCATGAACCAAACCGCTAGTCTTTTTTGTGTGTGTGATAACCGCACCAAACCAAACCCCTTGACATGTTCGGTTCTGGCGGTTTGGTTTGCTTTCGCTGATTCTTTGCGAACCTCTAATATTATCATTCGAGGATTTGACATGTAGGTAACTTTCTTATTTAAAACCCTCCCCTTAATCTCCATCAAATATCAAGCACGAAAAGCAATCACAAGTTCTAAATGATGATAAAGCGCCAGCTAAACTGATGCGAGATCTTAATATGCTTAAGAAAGATGATGTTTAAAATGGCCCATACAGCACAGAGAGGAGTTCGACTCCCAGAGGATGCATATGTGCGGGTGTGTGTCAGGCTTCAGACAACCCCCCAAAAAAGGCCCATACAGCAAATTAAAGCATAAAAGATACTTAAAGTTTTTAAAAATAAAAGTAAGCTTTTAAGACCAAAACTCTTCAATTTGTAGATAGTACTTTAGAAATAATATGATTAAAATGACAATTATTATCGAGAAAGGCGATTCAAACTCTGTGTATGTTTATATGCGTGTGTGTGAGAGAGATAAGTAACATCTAAAAGGACAGCTCGATTTATACACACATGTTTAAAAGGGCTTAGAGAGCAAATTAAATAGCTTAAAAGACATTTAAAACTTCTTTTTCAATAAAATTAAGTTTTTAAAACCAAACCCTTTAATTTGTTGGTAGTAGTTTTAAAAATAATATGATTAAAATGATCTAAAAATGTGATAAGTATAATTTAGGAAGGGGATCTAAACTCTCTCTCCCTCCCTCTCCCGTTGTACGTGTATGTGAACAAAAGCAAGCACACACACACTCACATATATGTATATATCTATATCTATATCTATATATATATGCACAAACATGCACACACACATCTCTCTCTCTCTCTCTCTCTCTCTCTCTCTCTCTCTATCTATCTATATATATATAGATAGATAGAGAGAGAGAGAGAGAACCTCTCTTATTGCCACATGAACGTATAATTGCTCCATGACAAGGAGATACACAGAATGAGAAAAGAAAAAAGATCAATGTGTTCATGATACACAATAATGAGCTTTTTAGATGTCTCAAACTTTTCCCAAAGACGATCATCTTTAAGCAAAATCTTAAAAAGATGGAGCTCATGGATGTGAGCCCCACAATCTTCAACGATGGACCAATCCATCCTAAGCTGGATCATGAAATCAATCTAGAATTGGTCCTCTCAAATAAACTCGTCACAATACACAAAAAGAAACCTTCAAAAGTCCCAACCACGAACAAGGCTAGGGACATACATAGAAAACCAAATCCAGCTCACCTTTGACATGTTATTCATGTTCACCTATTGTTTTTCCATGGTATAAGTATAGTTTAAATTTTTTAAGGATTTTTAAAAAAGACCCTCAATGTATGTTATATGTGGACATTATATTAGTGGAAGAATCTAAGAAAAAAATTAATAGAAAATTGAAATTATGAATAAAAACATTAGAAAGTAAAAGTTTTCAACTTAATAGAACAAAAACAATATATTGACATAGACATTGCATTCCTTATAAAAGAAAGTTTCAAACACCTAATTAATTTCCAAAGTGATGGAATAATTGATAGAAATGTTATGCATAGACTTAATACATACTCGTTAAAATAGAAAGGTACATAAGATATTTTATGTAATAAGAAGATACTATTAAAGTTGAAAGATAAATATTATAGAGCAACAATTCGATCTACTATGCTTTATGATTGTGAGTGTTAGGCAGTTAATTATCAACGTTTACAAAAGATATCCATGGCAAAATTGAAGATGCTCATGAGTGGTCACACAAGAAAAGACTATATACCTAATAAGATTATTAGAAATAAATTGAGCATGGGGCTAATAGATGACAAAATGTGAGAAAATCATTTAAAATGAGTTCTACAAGTAGAAAAATTACCAAAGGAAGTTTCGGTAAGATAATATGAGAAACTAGATTGTAAAAATATTATAAGAGGAATAGGAAGACCATGAAAGTGTTAAAAGAAAACAATAAAAATGATTTAACTTATGTTAAATTAATTGTTAGCGTGATATATAATTGAGTTCCATGGAAACAAATAATCTATGTAATGATTAGATATGAGTGGGCAACATAAATGATAAGCAAGATCCCATCTCTCTCTATATGTGTGTGTGAGCATGCATATGTATAAACTATGCTTTCTCGCAAATACATTAAAAGGTGGTACAAACTACCCTTTTCAAATTTCCAAATAATTAGGGATGTTAATATTGCTGAGATGTGCGTAACACCAATCCAACTAAATGCGAATATGGTGGGGGGAGTATTCAATCTGATCACGTTTAGGTTCGAGCATGGGAGAAAGTGCCCTGATCCATATCTATCTCATATACAGATATATACACACATAGAGAACCATAACCTGTACTCAGTTGTTGAGAATTGGGTTGGGGCCGGGTATAAGCACACACGTCTCAAAACCGCCCTATTACCATCTTTATAAATAACATTTCTACACACACACACACACACACACACACACACACACACACACATATATATATATATATATATATATATATATATATATATATATATATATATATATATATATATATATAAAGAGAGAGAGATTGTGAAATAATACACAACCAATTATTATGCTAAATCATCGTCAAACATCAACGGTTCAATCACCGAAATAGATGGTCTACATAAAAAAAGCAAAAGCTAGTTTTCCCTTTTATCAACGACAACCTCTAAATAATATGAGAGAGGGATCCTTAACACATGAACATATAGTTGCTATGTGCAAAGGAGATGCGAAAAATGAGAAAAGAAAGGAGAGCAATGTTCATCATACAGGTGATGAGCTGTTTAGATGTCTCAAACTTTTTCTAAAGATGATCATCTTGAAAAAAGCTGCAGCTCATAGATGTGAGCCCCACAATCCCAAGGATGGAGTGATCAACCCTAAGCTGATCATTGACAGAATCTAGAATTGATCCACTGAGATAAACTCATCACAATACACAAAAAGAAAGCTTCAAAAGTCACAACTCAAATTCTCTCTCTCTCTCTCTCTCTCTCTCTCTCTCTCTCTCACACACACACACACACACACACACAGACACACATATAGAGAAAGTGGTCTGTGCTCAAGTCATTCATGTTTAAATCCACTCAAAGAGCTTGAGCTTTAAATTTAAAAAGTGAAATATATAATAGTGTATTTAATGTGAAGTATGAAAAGTAGAATGGTATATTTCACTTTTATAAATTCAAATTTTTATGGTTCATCATGCTGATTAGGCAATAAAGATGTTTGAGAATGAATGGGTTTGTGTAAAATAAAGTTAGCTATTTAAGAAATGCTGGAAGATGGTTCGGTGCCTATGATATCAGGCCTTAGGTATTGGAATTTCGGTTCAAGTTCTACATTAGGGAGAATCATGATTTTATGGTTTTATGTTTGATTGGTGTTAACCTAATTCTTCAAATTGGTAGTCCATCCATAATTTCAGGTGAATTTGGTTTTTGTAGCCTTATTTTTTAATATTGTATTTACTTAAGTATTTTTTTATGAGTTTATGATTTCTCGGATTCTATGAATGTGTTGCCTATCTCAAAATAAAAATGGTTAACCATTTTCTTAATGCACATGTTATATCTCTCACGAATAATGATAAGACTTGTAAGAGAAAGGCCATAATGACAAGACATAGAAGACGAGAATGGTAAGACAAGGAAGATGAAGTGAGATTATAATGAAAGTTTTTTATTATGAATATTACAGTAACAAAAGAAAGAATACACAAGTGAGAAATGGAAAACATCTTTTCTGAAAAAGCCTTTTGTGGGAAACCATGGATATCATACTCTCTTCAACTTCTTTTCGCTGTGCAATTGCTTCAAGGGATTTCTCATGAGGATCCCACATGAAGAATCCATTAGTGATATCAGGCCAGGTTGATCAGAATCTACAATAAAAAGGTACGCAATTAAGTTTAAAAGGAAAAACAAAAGAAAGAAACATAGAGGGAAAACACCACAAAAATCTTCTATGTAAGAAATTTTTCACAAAAAACAAAGGGTCGATCACTCCCTTATTTTTGAAAAAAACAAGGCAGAAGCAATCCCGTAATTGGGTTTGTTTGAGGAAGTTGAAGGGCAGACTATTGTTGGAAGGCAGGACCGACGAGAAACTTTTTCCACCAATGGCTGAAATCAACCAAAGACCACAACAAGGATAGCCTCCGATAGTGGAGGACAAAACTACACCTCCACTCGCTCCTCCGCTCTCTCTCTAAGCCTCTGCTCTCTCTTCTCTCACTATTCTCTCTCCCCCCCCTAAATCGCGGTGAAAAAACCAACAAGTAGGATGGTTTTGAAAAAAAAACCTCAGATAGAGGATTAAAGAGTTTGTTCAGTTCATGACCTTTATTTAAACTTTCTGGTAAAATTACCAAAAAGTCTAAATATTTTAAAGTCAAAATATGGTTTTTCCCTTAAACAGGTGAAAAGACAATTATGTCCTTTGGTAGTTTATAAAAAATACTAAAAACTAACCTATTGAATTATAATGTTGTCCCTCAATAAGTAGGATATTCATAGGTCTGCTATTAAACAAAGAGATGGTTTTGCCCACCGTATTCTGATAGAATTAAAGATTCAAACTGAGAGACAAAATTACTATTTGGTCTTTGATGAGTTTAAAAAATCACTGAAAAATAGGATGTGTAAAATTATAAATTTGTCCTTTTAACCTTAGAAAATTTCAGTGGCATTAATAAGGAAAATTACATATTTGTCCCCGAGTTGGTTCTAAAATAATAGAATCATATTGAGGTTTATTTCAAAATGGTACCTAGGTTTTATTTAAATTTGTCGTCTCGTACATAAATATTTGGCAAATTGTTCTTTGATGATTGACTATTAAACAACTTATTTATTATGTGTTACATGATGAATGTTTTCCTTTTAGACTGTCTTATTACTATTTTTGTCAAACAACTAAAAATAACTTCTAAAATTTACATATATAAGTTGGCAAAAACCGAGAAACTACATGTCTAAACTTTCAAACTTGAAAAACACGTATCCTATTGACCCTTACATTGGAAGGCGTGAATTATGTATTTAGAGAAACAATTTTGCCCCTACTCTCATTACAACTGAATAAGAAAAGAAAATGTACACATTCCTTAAAGATGAAATAATGGCCAAAACAATAATGTTGACATATAAGAATGATGACCTTATTAGAGTCTTCGATGAATTTGAGAACGATAAGGAATTGTTCGACTTTATAACAACTAAATTTGATACTACAACTAAGTTATATGTTTAATTACTACTCCAAAAATATAAGTCTTATCAAGTGAAAGAAAGAGATAATGTAGTGGAACATAAGAACAATATATTAGTAATGGCAAGAGACTTAGATATAGCAAAGTCTGTAATCTAGTTTCGATCTCTACATTAGTTAAGAAAGATTTTGAAGTTTGGCTTGTCCCAAGCAAGATAACCGTGGAGAAACATTAAAGGATAACCTTCTTTGAACCCTTTGATATTGAACATGGATTGTTCAAATTATACATAAATGAAAATGAATGCTCCTTTGTTAATATTGATTGTGCTTTTAATATTAATGTGAATGTATGGCATAAGCGTCTAGAGCATATAAGTTTGTAAAAGTTAAGAAAATTAGTAACTTCAACTTATTGCTTCGATTTTAGGAAAACACTTTTAATAAGTATAAACCTTTATAGAAGAAAAAATAACCAAAAAATCATTTCCCAAATAAACAACTAGGACAACAACTCTACTAGAAACCATTTACACTAATGTATGTAGACCCTTTAGGATAAGATTACATTGAGGTAAGATTTATTTTATAACCTTTATTGATGATTATTCAAGATATACATATATATATCGTATCACATAAATCTGAGACAATTTAGGTGTTCAAAGAATATGAAGAAGAAGTTGAGAACCAAGTAGGGCATACTGTCAAAGTCTTAAGGTTTGATCGATTAAGGGAATACACCTCAATAGGATTCTTAGAATACTATAAAGACTTTGGTATTTCTAAATAAAATACAATGCCAAGCACACCTCAACAAAATGTTATAGCAGAAAGATATAACATGACCTTACTGAATATAACAAGATCTATGTCAATAGATGTTTCTCTTTCTAGGATATTTTTGGGAGAAGTGGTAAGTATAATCATGTATATTTTGAATAGAGTATCATATAGGGTTGTATTTTTTACACCACACGAGATGTGAGTTAGAAAAAACCAAATCTTAGTTATCTCAAGAGGTGGGAATCTATCACGAAGAGTATGGAGTAATGAACCTAAAATAATATAAAACAGGAGAACATTGTGTACATTTGAGAAATAACACTCTCTTAGATGTCTTTAGGGGTTGGATCCTTTAAGACAAGGTAATTGTTGGGAAGTATTAAAGATGACATTCTTTGGACCTTTTGATGTTAAACGTGGATTGTTCAAATTAAACATAAATGAAAATAAATCATCTTTTGCTTATATCGATTGTGCCTTTAATGTTATGTGAATGTATGACATAAACGCCTAGGGCATATAAGTTTGTAAAAGTTAAGGAAATTATCCAACTTTGACTTATTGCCTGGATTTTAAGAAAACAATTTTAGTAAGTATGAAGCCTTTATACAAGAGAAAAAGATGAGAAAATCATTTTCCAAATAAACAACTAGGATAACAACTCTACTATAAATCATTTACACTGATTTATGTAGACCCTTTAGGATAAAATTACATCGAGGTAAGATTTATTTTATAATTTGTATTGATGATTAGTCGATATATATATATATTATCACATAAATCTAAGGCAATTCAGGTATTCAAAAAATATAAGGAAGAAGTTGAGAACCAAGTAGAGCATACTGTAAAAGTCTTAAGTATTGATCAAGGAGGGGAATACGAATCCTTAGAATATTGTAAAGACTTTGATATTTCAAAACAAAATATAAAGCCAAACACACCTCAATAAAATGGTGTATCAAAAAGATATAACATGACCTTACTGAATATAACAAAGTCTACGTTAATAGATATTTATCTTCCTATGATATGTTGTGGAGAAATGGTAAGTACAATTGTATATATTTTGAATAGAGTACCATGTAATGTTGCATTTTTTATACTATATAAGATGTAGGTTAGAAAAGAACCAAATTTTAGTCATATCAAAAGGTGAGGATTTATCACGAAGAGTAAATAAGGGTAATGAACCTAAAATAATATACACCAGGGGAACATCGTATATACATGGGAAACAACACTCTGTCAGATGTCCTTGGGGTTGAATTCGTTAAGATATATGTAGGGAGCATACCGATAGTATGCAGTGATGTATTGATTGTACCCTCGAGTAAGCATAATCTAGTTTCGGTTTTTACCTTAGTTAAGAAAGGTTTTGAAGTTAGGTTTGTTCCTAGCAAGGTAATCATGGAGAAACATTAAATGAATGTTGAACATGTATTGTTCAAATTAAATATAAATGAAAATGAATGTTGTTTTGCTTATATTGATTGTGCCTTTAGTATTGATGTGAATATATGACATAAACACCTAGGGCATATAAGTCCTTAAAAGTTAAGGAAATTAGTCAATTTTGACTTATTGCCTACATTTTAGGAAAACAGTTTTAATAAATGTGAAGCCTTTATACAAGAGAAAATGGCCATAAAATCATTTCTCAAATAAACAATTAGAACAACTCTACTCGAAACCATTTACATTGATTTATGTGAACCCTTTAGGGTAAGACTGCATTGAGATATGATTTATTTTATAACCTTTATTGAGAATTATTCGAGATATACATATATATCTTATCACATAAATCTGAGGTAATTTAAGTATTCAAAGAATATTAGGAAGAAGTTGATAACCAAGTAGGGCATTCTGTCAAAGTCTTAGGTCTAATCGAGGAGGGAAATATACTTCTATTGGATTCTTAGAATACTATAAAGACTTTGATATTTCAAAACAAAATATAATGCCAAACATACCTCAACAAAATGGTGTAGTAGAAAGATATAACATAACTTTACTGAATATAACAAGGTCTATATTAATAGATGTTTATCTTCATATGGTATTTTGTGGAGAACCAGTAATTACAACCGTATATATTTTGAATAGAGTACCATGTAAGGTTGCATTTTTTATACCACACAAAATATGAGTTAGAAAAAAATCAAATCTTAGTTATCTCAAGAGGTAGAGATCTATCACGAAGAGTATAGGAGTAATAAACATAAAATAATATATACTAGGGGAACATCATGTATACATGAGAAACAATATTTTATCAAATGTCCTTAGGGTTAGATCCTTTAAGATATATGTATAGGGCACACCAGTAGTATGTAGTGATGTATTGATTGTACCCTCAAGTAGGCATAATCTAGTTTCACACTCTACCTTAGTTAAGAAAGGTTTTGAAGACAAGTTTGTTTCTAACAAGGTAACCATAGAGAAACATTAAATGATAACTTCTTTGGACCCTTTGATGTTTAACATGTATATTCAAATTAAATATAAATGAAAATGAATGTTGTTTTGCTTATATTGATTGTGCCTTTAATATTGATTTGAATGTATGACATAAACGCCTGGGGCATATAAGTTTGTAAAGGTTAAGGAAATTAGCCAATTTCGACTTACTGCCTAGTTTTCAGGAAAACACTTTTATTTAGTGTGAAGCCTTTATAAAAGAGAAAATGACCATAAACTTACATACAACAAATATAATATCTGGTAATGTATAGTTAGTTAATATCTAGTAGTATATAGTTAGTTAGATAGATTAAACTACCAATAATGTGAGAATATCATAATTGAGACAACAGAATATCACTTTTATTGTTATACAAAGCCTTAGATGAATCATATGGGGTCTTAATAGGTCTATAATTTGTATATTCAAATCTCTCTAAAACTTTCTCAACGTAGTGAGACTGAGAGATTACTATACTATCAGTAGACCTTATGATTTTAAGCCTTAAATCATATAAACTACACCCATATCATTCATCTCAAACTTACTACATAAGAATTATTTAGTTTCATTTACTATTCTCATATCGGATCCAAACAATAATATATCATCTACGTATAGGCAAAAAATGATGAAAGTATTATTGATCAAATTATAGTATAATGATTTAACAAGCTTACATCTTATTATAATCATTAGAAAGAAAGCCAAAAGATGATATCACATAATCAAATTTTTATGTCATTATTTAGGGGCTTGTTTCAAACCATATAATAATTTAACAAGTTTACACACCTTAGACTCATTCCCATAAGTCACATATCCCTCTAGGTGATCCATATAAATTTCCTCATGCAGGTAATCATGTAAGAAAGCAGTATTTACAAACATCTGATAGATTGTGAGGTGATATAAGGAGGCCAGTGCTATAAGCACTCGAATGGTGATCATTCAAGAAACTAGAGAATAGGTATAAAAGTAATCTATTCCTTCCTTTTGTGTGTATTCCTTGGCAACTAATTTGACATTGTACTTATTGATTATTCCGTTTACATTCAGTTTATTCTTAAAGATTCACTTATAACCCACAATAGCATAACAAAGAGGTAAATTCATCAATTCCCAAGTACCATTAGAAATAATTGACTGGATTTCACCATTAACGACTTTCTTCCAAAATTTAACCTCGGGTGAGGTCACATAGCCTACTGAAAGGTGATAAGATCATTCTCAACATTAAAAGTAACAAAGTTACTTCCAAAGTCCTTTGATATCCTAGGTCGTTTACTTCAACTTGGTTCAATTATTTTTTCATAGTCTTCAGATATGAAAATAACACAATCAGGGTCACCCCAACATTTGTCATCCTTTCCACATGATCGGGAATGAAACCAATAATACGAACAAAATCTCTAAAATATACACTTTCAGAAACTCCAATTTTTATGGAAAACACATTCTCAAAAAATGTAGTATCATGGAGCTCAATAATTGTGTTGACATCTATGCTAGAAGCATTAGATCTAATGATTAAGAATCTTTACGCATAACTTGTCTCTACATAACCCAAAAATATAGCATCTTCTATTTTATGTCCCAATTTCTTTCTCTTCTATTAGGGATGAGTACTTTTGCAAGACGTCCTACACTTTGAGATATTTGAGATTGGTCTTTCGACCCTTTCAAAGCTCAAAGAGATTACTTTTCTTATGCTTATGAGAAACTCTATTTAGAATATGGCAAGTCGTATTTAAAACTTTCCCCCACATATAGGTAGGTAACCCAGAACTCTGAAGTAAAACATTAACTATATCATATAGGGTTTTATTCTTCCATTCATTTATCCCATTAAACTGAGGAGAATACGGAGCAATAATCTCATGAACAATACCATTGTTTTGATAGTGTACTTGAAAAAGATTTGAGGTATACTCTCCTTCCCTATTAGACCTTAATCGTTTAAGTACCTTTCCTATTTGCCTTTGTACTTTATTTCTAAATATTTGAAACTTTTCTAAAGCTTCATATTTATTTTTAAGTAAATATAACAATATCTACTACAATAATCAGTAAACATGATAAAATATCCTTTGTTATCTCTCGTAGTCATCTCATTGAATTTGCAATTATCAGTGTACACAAAATACAAAAATCTTGAATTTCTTTTCAATCGTATGAAAAGGTTTCATAGGTTGCTTCGCTTACACACGTATTCCACATTTATATTTTCTATCTACGATAGTTTTATGGAATCAAGGTTTACATGACCCAATCTAGCATGTCATACATCATATAATTCAATATTGCACATAGAAGAAGAAGAATATGAAGTAGAAGTGGAGGCTTTATTATTATTAAAATTTATACAAGAATTAACAACTAGTTCTACATGAATTTTAAACAGATCCTCTACATCACACAAATAAGCCTTCTCAAAGAAACACCCAATATTAATTTGTGTAATAATAACTTTATTATATTTATAAGATAACCTTAATCCCTCTCTAACTAAAGTTGGACCACTTAGTATATTCCGGTGAATCGTTGGAATGTGTCTAATTCCCTCAAGAGTTATAACCTTTCCCGAAGAAAACCACAAGTCTACACACTTTTTGTCATTGAGTTCAGCAATTGAATGATCTCATAAGGTCATTGTTTGCCCACAAATGGCCTGATAAGACACAAATAAAGATTGGTCAACACATACTTGCATATTAGCCAGTGTATATAATCAAATACTCTGACTCATAAATAGAAAGGAGATGAGGTTTAAGGGATAAATACTCATCACTAATAGGTGCAACGGTTACCACCATGTTAACCATAGGTCCTTCAGTAGTCGTACGTTTCTTGAATTTATTGGAGAGATAATCCATCACCCAATATCGAACCTAACCACACGGTTTGTTTTTAGGTTTCTTTTGGATCTTGACTTTTGGTTTATGCTTCTTTTATTTTTTCTTAGGATCACTAGGTTGTTTCTTTCCAACCGTCAGATTTACCTTAGAGGTGCTATCTAGAGTCATAACGGGTTTGTGACTTCTATGCTTTTCTTCTATTGCTATGTCCTACCATGAGATCATTAAGAGTCATCTTACCATTCTTATTCTTGAGATCTAGGCCGAAATTCTTTGAAGACTTGGAAAATTTCTCTATAATAGACATAACACAAAATTTGTTAAGAAGTTCTATTTTGGCTTCTTTCAGACCATAGCATAAAAACTGAAACTCATGAGCCTCTCCGGTTATAGATTTTCTCTCTATCATTTGAGACTTAAGAAACTTTGGTCTTTAGTATTATATTTCTAATCCGAGGCAGGACCACAGGAAGAGAGAGAGAGAGAGGAGAAAGATTGAACTGTATGCGTGCTTAGGGAGGACCCCTAATCACCTATTTATAGGTGTGCGTTTGGATCACGGTTCGTGGATCCAATCCAAATGATGCATCGCTTTATCCTCAACCGCTCCACCTTATTTGGAGCTAACCGTTAGATTAAAAGTTTTTCATGCAAAAAGATAGATCAAGACCCAAACCATAAGCCCAAACCCAACCCAACCTGAGCCCAACATATAAGTGCACGTGTGTGGTATAACATGTCCTCCCCAAACTCTTTAAACAAAGGTTCATAAGCTACTAAATATATAAAAGAACGTGTGGATTTGTTGCATCCATCAATATGGGACTAAACTTTGTCTCATCTTGATCATCTATCCAAAAGTCCCTCATATTTTACTTTTTACACTTTAAGACTTTTACTTATATTAATTAAATATATATAGGGATATTAACATGCATTTAATGCACGCTAAATGTACATCAAATCCAATACTTAGAGTAAGCTCATGTTTGGGGTCCTACAACTTGCAGCTGGGGTCTTTTTTTATGTCTTGGTACAATGGCGAGGCCGAAACCAGATGCACGCTGCTATCGAACTCATGATCTTCAAGCTTAAAAGGTCGACCCCTAGCCAGGTGGGCCATCTCTCCTGTGCAGGTGACCTCATAGCAAACAAGTAAAAGCAGGTCAAACAATACAACACTGGAAGAAAGCAATAAACCTAGCTGACCCTTGCAAATACATCACAAGAAATTTATATATCAATATGTCATATAAGATTTGATTCCAAAGTCTCGTACAAATCTGAAATCGGTCTTATGCCGCGAGGGGAGCGAGACTTAGTCTCACCACTGAGGTGCTGTTTACTCGATTTACAAGGCAAAATTAACCTGAATACATCCAATGCACAGACAATCAACATTTTCTGTCATAACTCGAACTAAAAACAAGTGAGAGAAGATCACGAGAAGGCAGGAAAATTTCCTCCAGGGTCAAGCAGCTCTCACACAAAGTATTCTTTTCTGCAACAACAGTATGAACTTCAAGTTCCTGTCAGGTACTTACTGAAGCCTTTGCTCAACATGGGTGGGATCGGCTAGCGGTGCAACACGAGGACTTCTTAGCAAGTCATCCATCCAAACACGCTTAACTTCAGGGTTTTGATTGGATTCGATGTACTTGGCCTTGCCTAACCGAACCCTCCTTTATGCAGGCTTGAGCCAGCTGTATAAGGGTGAACCCTCACGATAGGCGAAGTGTACCACATAATAGCATAAAACCAGAACAACGATCATTCTTCCATCGACATCGGTCTGACTTTGCATGCCTCCACATCAAAGCCACAATCCATCTAGCAGCCAGGCGTACTGCTGTTCAGAGAGGCGATCATTTGGTCCTTTAACTTCCACAAGCTTCGTTTTGCCACAAGTCTTACAACATCGGGAATGCAGTACATCTTTGCTGCCATTTCCATCCTCATAACAGCGCCAAAGAAGGAGGTCAGGCATACCACTTGACCTAGTTATTGATGATATTTTGGTTATGGTGTAGCACAGATTGTTTAATGGGATTAACGTCCTTGAATTGTGTAATTTTTTAATTTAAAATTATGTTTTCTTTTTGTTACAAGAGGAGGCCAAGCCTAACGCAGACCCACATATGCACCCTTTGGGAGTTGAGCTGCCCGCTGGCAGAAGTGGTGCTAGAGCGCCCTACCATTGAGCTAATGCTCTGGGTGCAAAATTATGTTTTTTTAAGTCAACTAATATTTGTAAATAATGCAATGTTTATTGTACTGAATAAACTATGTGCATCGCATCTTAACAGTGTTTCATCCACCCACTTAACTGATTGATTAGTGTAATTGTGCTTATTAGACAGGGCTGGTTTGGAAATGGTCCCTTGATTACAATCGGAACCAAACGGTACTGGTTCCAGTTTACCTGGAATCAGCCATGTCCAGTGCTTATGTATACACAAGAACTAGGTCGTGCACCAGCTGAATGTCAATGGCAGAAATATTTTACATATTAAAAAGGGAAAACCATGGGGGATGGTTCAAAAGGATATGTTCGTTTCAACGATGCTGGTAGTTACTTGGGTGTTGAATAAATTGCTTCAGATCTGCACGATAAACGATACCATATACATACATGTATATATATATATACCCACAATGATTCAATATGATACAGGTTGAGTATAAGTCACCCTCCTGTATAAATATATGTATGTATTACCAATCCAAAAAAGTACATACATTTTCTTTGGTTATGAGAGAGTCCGAAGCTAAGCATGCACGACTCAGGGATTGAACTCACGGCCTGAATGTATTAATACATTAGAAAAGTCTAATAAGCTTGTCATGCTATATACTTACACTATGTCTTTAAAAACCTCAACCGTCTACATCAACAGATGAATTCAAAAGAAGAAAACAAAAAAGTATACATATGCTTTTTTGAAGTATACTTGCTTTAGTGTACTAACTCACCATGTATATATACAGTAATATAGGAAACCTAGAGTTGCTAGACACCCTCTCATACAAAATTCTAGTAGATGATCTTCATCTGTCTGTCAATATCGACAGAAAAATTGATGTCATTTAATGCACATGAAATGAATATATTAAATATGATGCAAGAAGGTGTTTTGATCATCACCGTTAGATTGATTACGACTGACAGCTCCCTCTCTCTGTGTGTGTATGTATATATGTGTATGTATATAACACACACTAGTTGAGTCAACCTAAACCGATCAAACCCCACCTCGGGTCAATGGGTCTTGAAGATGGCGCCAAACAAAATGTCCGATTGATTTCAGTTCATGATTTTAACCCAAACCCAAAGCGACTAAACCTGGAACTAGAGACATCGCTGGTTCAGGTTATCTCCTGGAACCTGGAACCATAACCATACCAGCCTAGAGACCGGCTCTACTTCCAGAACCTCTGGTTAGAGGATAATTATCAATTGAAAGTTGAAACTACTTTTCTGTGTTGTCATAAACTCCTGAGAGAGAGAGTTTTTGTGTCGGGTTCGGTTTGACCCAGACCCGATGTTTATCAGGTCGGCTTGGAACAGACCCAAACATGGCTTTTCCGGCTTGGGTCTAAAATTGCCATCCTAGAGAAGAGGAGTATAAACTACGAATACATCACTGAAATTAGAAAAGAAAATAAAGGAGATGCAGAGGCACCGATTTCAAAGGCAAGCGCACTGAGGGCAGAGCAGCTAGGTCCTGTGAAAAAAAGAGTTCGAGTCGGAACTGAACTAACCTCAGAACCTGGTAACTGAAACTAGTCGAATCAGCTTCGGAACCAGACTCGGGTATCCTTGGTTCAGTTATGGTTCATAGTTTTTCGAAATCAACCTCGAACTGAAACCGATGGTTTTAAACTTCATGTTAATAAATAATATATATATATATATATATATAGACGTTGATGTGTAGCTCAACGGTAGACGAACAGTCTCTTTAAAAATATCATACGTTTCTATATCCATTAATAATCATCAATGTTAATCTTCAAAATGAGGCTTGAAAACCATGTATCTATATGATTTGGTTTGTTTTGATATTGAAACTATTGTATGGTGTTAATGGTATTTATTATAGAATTTTTATGCTTTTTTATTTTTTATATAAATCTTTTGTTTTCTACCAGCATCAACTTCATATATTTTCGGCCAGTCTCGTCGTTTTCCCCAAGATAAATGGGAAAGAGGTGCTCCTCCCAACTTTGACATAAAAAGAATACTAAAAACAACGAGACTCTCTCTCACTTGTGAAAGAGAGAGTGGGAAGGCAAGGGTTTGTCTCGATTTAAGAAGAAAGGGGCATCCAGGTTCGAGAGGGAGCGGCCGTGTGGGAAAAGTAATTAAAGTATAAACATAAAACTGAATAAAATTATATAATATATATAAAATATATTCAATTTTGAGTTAAACGTTAGTATGATCAAGTTTTATGAAAACAAAAAATTGATAGCCGATTCCATCTAATAAGAAAAAAACTTAATTGTTATTGTTAGTATAAAAATATACTCGATTTGGCTTGCGAGCTTCTCGCCCTGAATATCGGTAAAGCTTCATCTTGCAAGCAGCTCGAGCTCTACTTGAGATAAAAAAAAAGAAGCATGTCGAGCTCGACCTGAAGTGTTCATCTTTACAATTGCATATTGCATAGCCTTTTTGTGAATTTAGCTTGTAGGCTGGAGCTCTCCCCAATGAAGGTTCATAATATTGTGGGTTCACTTCCGAACTCAACCCAATGAAGCTTCTTCATAATCGGGAGTATGAAGGCTGAAGCTCTCCCCAATCTTATTCGAACTAGTACTTAGGTTTGAGTTCGATTGTGGTCGAAACCTCGAAACAAACCATGTTCGTTCATTTTGGGATGAAAATCGGGTTGGCCATTGACTATGTATTAAAGTCGTAATATATCATTTGATTTTTTTAAATGATAGAGCTGTGTGGAAACAAAGAATCCATGTAGCCGACCCCGTCTAGTATGGGAAAAAGGCTTAGTTGTTGTTGTTTGTTTTTAATCTTATCGAGGTTATACCAGCGACTAATGTACAAGTCCCTTGACAAGGTTGACTTATCTTTGTTATAACTCTCGTTCGAATTTTGATTGACAGGTTTCTCGAAAATAGATGCTCGAACGATAAAGCCTCGGGTGCCTTTGATAATGTTCTGTTTTTGTCATATCTCAATTGCCTAAGCTCGGATTTGAGTGATTCTTATTATGTAGAAAAAGAAATAAAATAAGTTTTTAAGACTTTCAAGAATTAAGAAAATACACTTAGAAATAGATTTTTGGTAAATTGATGGTCTTGTGTTTGATTGTTCAATCGAAGGCAAAAAGATTAAAGTAAAAGAAGACTGCAATAGACAATGAAAAATAATGATTTTATTGATTAAAAATAGATGCTGCAACCAAAACTAAGAAACAAAAGAAATAAATAATACTTCATTAATGTTTTCAAGGTAGCCAATCACCTCTATTTATAGTTGATGGTGGACATATTTCACATCTTTTTATACTTGTTGAAATAACTTTATCTTTAGGTTGTGCTGTTATATATATAGAGGAAAAAAGAATTATTAGTAGAGTTTGGTACGAGAATATCTAGCAACTCCCAATATATATATTATGCAAGTGATTCTTTAAATCCCTTTTCAATTTTTAGTGTTAACAATAATTATAAAAAGAATCTCGGAACCAGACCGGTCCTGAAACCGACTAAAACTAAAATTGGGGGAACAGTACCAGGAACCCCATGGGTTGGGTCCAATTCCATATAGAGAAGAATCAAACTAGAACATGAATCGATGGTTTGAAGGCCTTTTTAAAACAAAAACCTAACCAAAACCAGAAATAGACTTGAATCCCGAAGGAGGAGACTGGTTCATTTTGATTCTAGGTTTCGATGGAACCAAAACCATCATCAGTTCAGGACTCAAAATCCCAATTTACCCGAAACCAGACAGGTCTATACTACTCTATAATGACATCCTCTTCAATAACAGTTGTCAAATGCATAACCGATAACAGATTTAGTAAGACCGCCTCACTTAAAATTCAAAAAACCAATAAAAAAGTTATAGAAAACGATTGAATCGATGGGTATTATACATAGTTTGTCTTATGTCAAATGATTGAATAGTCAGTTTGCCCCACCCCACAAAAAGATGTAAACCTGCCACTCTGCATAAGCACTCATGCTGAAATTATGTAAGAGGGCATTCACGATAACAAAGTAAAGATAAGGAACCAAACATTTATCTATGAAACGTTACGTTCCTTAACGAGCCGAGTTCAAACCGCTCGCGTATAGTTAGGATAGAGCTCGAGCTTGGGGATCGCCAGCCATCTGGACCTGAAATATTTCTTAACCGAGCTGGAGCGAGTTTGCCCATACTCGATCGAGCTCGGTTCGCCATGATTAGACAAGACATTCTAGCCCACGATGAATGTCATATTTCACACACAGCATGGAACGCAATTATGAGTCATTAGAATAAATGTGTGTGTTCTCTTTGAGAGAGAGAGAGAGAGAGTGTGTGTGTGTGTTGACACTCCCTTCAGGTAACAGAAGGATCAAAGCAGAAACACAAGCAGCGTATGGCAAAAATGCAGATGCCTTTTCCATCTATCGCTCATGTGTTCGTCTCATTGCTTCTGTGTAGCTGTTTCTTTGCAGTTTCATCCACCAGAGTCCATTTCCTTCCATGCTTTCAAGGCCCTCTACCTTTTGAGCTCCACACAGGGTAAGGGTATACTAACCGTTTCATTTCTCTACTGTTATCCATCAAGCTTAACCTGCTAGTACGTACTATCAGTAAGAGAGGAAGTTAGCCTAGTTAAAAGGGCCTCGAGCTAGTTGCTAGAAGCCCATCCGGGTTCCGCTGAAGTTCCAGTTCCATAGTCCCGGCCTTATAACCAAACACCCCCTTAATTTGAGCATCAGCAATTTTTTTTTTTACAAGTGCCTTTCCTTTCTTCTTCTTTTTTCCCCAGTGTCTGCTACTATTTAAGCCCGGAAACAATAATGTTGGTCTTACTTAAATGGCTTCTACCTCCCTAAGTTAAGTCTCAACCCAATAAGATCTCAAGCAAATAGCACAAATGTCAATATAGCTCACCTGTCTGCGCCCCAGAAGTTGAAGCTCATCAGTTTGACAAGTAAAAGTTACATGCATTGGCTTTGGCCTCCCCATTATACCGAAAAAAGATCTAAAGCAGACATGGCCGGTTTCCAGCTGCTTCATTTGTAAGAAAATTTGATATAAATTTTATGAAATAAAGAAAATGAATAAGATGCCATTGGATTCCAGTCGCTGTATTTGTTGTTTGTAACCCTTTCTGTGTGTGTGTGCGCGCGCTCATCTCTTTTGGCTTGGCAGGTATATAAGTGTTGGGGAGAGGGACGAGAACCATCTCTTCTATTACTTTGTGAAGTCAGAGAGAAACCCCGCAGAGGACCCTCTCGTACTATGGATTAGTGGAGGACCTGGCAGTTCTAGCTTCACCGGACTTGCCTTCGAAGTTGGTAAACCTCCTCCCTTCATTTCTTTTGATCATAACTATTCTCATAAAAAAGTTCTGATGCATATAAATCGACATACTAAGTGGAGTCTACTGCATGGATTATAAGTTGTCGTTGTGTTAATTCAATCTTGTGTTATATTAGCATTGTACTCCAAAAATAGGCTATCAAGTTTTGGAATCTATTGTTAAACAAATTCAACCGAACTTTATGCCAGCCGTCTATTATAGGCGAATTACCTTCTGAGGTTTGAACATCAATAGTCTGCGCTTTGCAATTTTACACCAAATGTCACTTATTCAGAAGCAGTAGTTTACTGGAGTGCGTGCAAATTAAAGGAAATTGACTTTGAGATTGCTTTTGTGTATATATATATATATATATATATATATATATATATATATATATATATATATATATATATATATATATATATATATATAGTTTTTCAATTACAAATTTACTATATATATACATAGCTTTTTCCATTATATATATAGTTTTTCTAATTACATGTATAGTTTTTTCCATTATATATATGTGTGTGTACGTATATATGACTTGTTAAAGTCTAGAACGTAGTGGTTGGGTTTGGATTTCAAGCATATTTGGATTGGGTCTATAAGACTCAATCTAATATCCAACGAACCCATAGCCCTGCAGGCCAGCCTGGCCTGGTCCTCATCGACCCCCAAGGCCATATGGACCGAGCCATTTGCCCCCCAGGCCAGGCCTATTTTGACATCTCCACTAAATACTGTATAAAAAAAGGTGAGGAAATAGCAAATAACTTGATAGTACACAACTTGTTGAGTAGTCACCATAATATTAACACTCTCTTACTAGATCACTTTGCTTTATCTTTCTTTCAAAAAGTCATTCTTTTTGTCATATCTCAGTGAGTGAGAGAATCGAGTGTAAGTTAGGTTTGTCCAGCCGAACTTTCAATTTCTCACCATTCTTCCTTTTAGTTTCCTTTTTTAGTATTTTAAAACTATTTGATGATTGTCAAGCAGACATTTTATTATTATAATAGCTTCATAAAAGGTTTACGGATTTACCTTTTCAGGTACAAGAAATTATCTTATACCTTAGCATTATCTAATACCTAAACATTATGACTACCTACGAAAGCCTTATTCTCTAAACTTAATGTGTTTTGCTCCCACCATTCTCATGCACATTTGTCAACTTGTGCTCGACTCCCTCTAATTGAGCCAATATCTCCACTTGAGATTGTTTAGGAGCTTGTCTCTCTTGAGATTATGCAGCGACTCTCTTTTTGAATCTCTATGGTTGGGTCACAATGGTATCCTTAGTTTACTAAAGTTGCTTCTTTAGTTGGGTTAACCTATCATTCAGCACATCGTAGAAATTCTTCATGCTTCCATTGGTATTCGAGTTGGAATTGGGCTCTCCCTTGAAGCAGTCAAAGCCCTCTACAACATATTTTTCGACCTAGTAAATCGAGCATCAGCATCTGACAAGATGCTTGTAGACGTTTTCTTGGGGATCAAATCTCATGGACAAGATGTTGAATTCAAAAGTAAAAAAGTAAAAAGAATACATTTACTTTTAAAAGCTTACCTAATTCACATACGTAACTTTTTCTTTTCATTCTCTCTTAAAATAGATGATTGAGATTTTAAAGGATTAACAAGCATATAAAATAGCAAAGCATACTGGACTCACCCTGAACGAATACAAGCTTCGATCACGTTGTAAGTCTTGTGAGTTTGAGGGTCATACGGCTATACCTTGACGTCACAAAGACCAATCTATATAAGATTCATGTGGTGCCATTCGTTTGCCTCCTATGAAGGGCAGCGATTCAATTCCCAATTAGATTCTTGAGGGTCTCACTAAATTACTAAGCCCGATTTGCCTTGTGAAAAGGAAAGAGAAATGCTCTGCTTCATACTGAATGTAATTGTTAAAAGATTACACAGCAAGAGCATCAAGTTGCAGAAATATCATTTCTACTGAATGTAATGGTTAAAGATTAGACAGCAAGAGAATCAAGTTGCAGTAATATCGTTTTGCGACAAGCGAAGTAAGATATGAACCTATTGGATTGGTGAGGATTCGGGCGACGCCATGAGTCAGATGGTAAGATATGATTAAACATTCACAACAATTGCTCCAACTCTGCAATTCAGCACCATCTGAGCAGCTAGTTCCTTTTGTTTTTGGGTTGAAGGTTTTACTGCTACCTTCGTGTGTATCTTGCATATATCATTATTTTTTGTACTGGTATCTTCTTCTGTATCTACAGTAGAGCACTGAACTTTTCGTATTACCACCTATCTTTTCAAGACGGTGCAGTTCTCCCTTATTTTAGAATTTCTGAGTTGAAAACCTTTAAAGAGATTATTTACACAAAAGAAGTTCTTAAACATACTTTATCATTACAAGATGACATTCTTTTATTATTTGATTTCCTTTTTTCCATTACTTTGTAATTTTCAAGAGATTTCTGGGCCCTTGTTTTGCCTTCCAAAATGTGTATCCCATTGATCATTACCAATTGACCGAAGATACTTCATCTCTCATCTTTTCTTCCGTCTTGCTGCTGTGGATAGGACCATTAAGGTTTGTGGTCAAAGAGTTAAATGGGAGCTTGCCACAATTGATCCTGAACCAATACTCATGGACAAAGGTAAACCCGCCATTTTGTGTGTGTGTGTGTGAGAGAGAGAGAGAGAGCATTCATTTCTAATATATCACCTTCTGTTTACAATTGGCATTTTGGCTGTTCTTTATATCCAACAAAGGTTGTCAACATCATCTTCTTGGATGCACCCAGTGGATCTGGATTTTCTTATTCCAATTCAAAGGAAGACTATATGACAGGAGACTTTAAAGCTGCCAAGGACAATTATAGGTTTCTAGTTAAGGTAAGCTTTCGCTTGTACTAAATTTATCATGGTTATATCATACTCATTTGTTCAATTTTTGTTTTAAACCAAAAGTTAAAAGGTACAAGATGTACTTCATAGTTTTTTGTTTTTCAAAACAACAATTTATCTTTTTAATCTTTTACTTTTAAAATATGAATCATTCGACAAAAGAAATGGATTGGTCCAAATCAGCACAAATATGAATGAGAATCCAATCTCTCTCTCTCTCTCTCTCGAATCGGTTTTCATAGTGGTTGGTGATGCAGTGGCTGGATGAGCATCCTGAATTTCTCTGCAACCCACTTTATATTGGAGGTGACTCGTACTCCGGCATGCCTATACCTTACCTGGTGCATCTAATCGTGAAGGGTACCAACCTTTAACCCAATATTATCTATCATCAATTAGATTGTTGTTCCTTTCCTAGGCCAATTTTTGCACCATCAATCCATAGATGCATGACGATAAGTTGAGAATGTGCTATTCAATTAGGATGCCTTTCAATTTATAGCTTGTTATAAGGCATTATTGCTTGGTTTTCTACACATGAAATAAAGTAGCTACCTATAGGAAATATATCCACAACACGGTCATGGAGTTAGGAATGGCAATATTGATCGACCCATGCAACCCCGACCTAACCCGAATGGGGCAGGGGAAATACCCGAGGCAATCAAGTACAGGCACGAGATAAATTCCACGACCCATACCCAACCTTATATATATGCCCCGTTTTTGCCCCCACTCGCCTCGTATTCATTGTGTAAAAGAGAACTTGAACCTGTACCCGCCTCGTTAAGGCTCGGGTCGGAGCAGGATATAGGGATACCCGTCCCTCTCCCATCCCTACAGAGAGTCAGACCGTCCTGGGTTAGGACATCAGTTTTAAAAACATTTAGTAAAAAAAGGCAAAGAGTTTGAGACATCGGTTGTATTGAAATAACAAAATAAAAAACGAATATCTTTCACTCATTTGGATGTGTTTTGCAGACAAAGAAGCAGGCAATGAACCAAGGTTAAATCTCAAGGTAATGTATACGTATCAAGCAGTCTTGTTCAGTCCAACCTGATAATACTTGCTGGCTTCAGACATGAGTTGTGAAGATTGTTGGCTCATCTTGAAAAAACAAACATTTGGGATCTCTCTCTCACTCTCTCTCTCTGGCACACACACACACAGACACAGATACACACACTTGCAAGGGTGCCAGGCATTGTATAATCTGCATCATCATCACCACTAGTGCAGGAGAGCAAACCTTACCCAAGTTCTTAGCACAAACCTACTATTTTTTTTTTCTCTTTTGGATTTCCAAGATGGGAACAGACCGACCCCAAGACAGAATCTAAAAAGAATGTACACTGATATTGAAGGAATCAGCTGAAGGAATCAGCTGAAGTGATCCTTCCTAAACGACACTATTTAGGCTTCACTCGCTGGCAAACTTTCTCAAGTTCTAATCATCAGTAAACTATCAGGGCTAACTTATCTCCGATTTGCAGGGTTATATTCTAGGTAACCCGCTTACGGACCGGAAATTCGATAAGACTTTTGTGCCATATGCACATGGAATGGGACTCATTTCTGAACTTTACCAGGTAACCATTCATCTGACTTCAAAGAAATTCAGATAATGTTTCATTTATTCCAGAAGCAACAAGCATATGCATTATGTGAACAAGAACTACCCTTTTCAACAACAAAAACCAAGGCAGAACTAGGTGGGGTTGGTTGTATGGATTATTAGTCACGATTATGCTCGACCTTGTCATATTAACGCGTTAACCCCAAAGAAGGATCATGTTCTTTGTTTTCGTCCAACACTTATGTATGCATAATTCATAGAGATTTGATCATGTCATAATTTTTAAACCAATGGCTTTTGCGATCTCACACGACAGGCATGATGGATCATACACCATCCATATGCATAGAACAAATACAAACACAGATATATAAATCCAAACGAAGTACATAGCACACCAGAGATGTTTATGCAGAAGTTGCAGTATAAACTGTTACGGCCTTGTCGTCTTTGTATGAGTAAGACGGGGATTGTTTCTACAAGAGGTGGCTGAGCGGCCGATTCTATTCTTGAGGGCCTGTGAGAATGGTTCGACGGGGGTGATCTGATAGAGAGATTGATAGGAGGATAAGTGGATAACAATCAATACCCAAGTACCAGAGAAGAACCAAAAGGAGACGCTAAAAAATGTGAGTTTAAGGTGGCCCACATGCCATCAGGAAACTCTGAGTATAAGCCTAGATCATTTTACAATTTCTGAATACTAAAATCCAAAGTCGAGGGAAAAAGCCGCGCTAAGATCCAATATTGAGGGAAAGAGCCCAGATCATACGCTAAGCTCCCTAAGCAATCAATCAGTGGCAAAAGAAATTAATCGAGTTTCCAGACACTAGACTATAGTCATTCGACCATAGAAGCAACACAACACAAACCATTTATTAACATTCAAGTGGGTTATTTATGAGCAAAGTTCTAAAGCATTTTTTTATTTTAATAGGCAACCAGACAAAGTTGCAGGGGAAGGTATGACATCGCACAAAATTCAGAGTGTGGGAGCAACATTGAGGCTGTTACTCAGGTAAACAGGTATACATTGTTTCATTGGTTGCAAAAGGAAACAGATGCAACTGAGTTTTATGTTTTTCATTTGAAGGCGATGTGGTTGACATGAGAAAAATTGCAGCATGTGAGTGGGATAAACTATGAACATATCCTGGAGAAAATTTGTTCTCGCAGCATCAGCCCCTACCTGAGGAGTCTTAATGTCCCAAGGGAACATGATGGAACTCCGGATCTGCTGAAACCTCATGTTTATCCCATAGACTGTCCAGTCTCTCTCTCTTTCTCTCTCATTATGATATTGAAAGTACTACATCATTCTGGCCATTTAAATTCATGATGAAAACAGTGTACCCTTCTGTGATTTCTTCTCAACCCTGCACAAGTTTGGCAATCTTGTAATGCATATTTGATAGATAATTGGTCTTGATCACATGTATGGAACATTTTCTGTTGACAATCAATAAGGCAAATTTCCTAAGGAAACTATCACCAAGAACATTAAGATATGACCACCAACCAAGTCAGTGACATGACATTTTCTTTAAGCATTCACTAGTCATTTATCTTTCATGAAGCAACAATGCTGAAAAGCAAGAACAAACTAATCAAAACCAAGCCTTTTCCCACTCTAAGTTGGTTTGGCTACATGGATTCTTTGTTGGCATTGAGCTTGATCTTGTGCTAAAATAACATTTAGATCCAAACAACCAAGACCGTATTCAATGGTTTCCTTCAACCCTTCAGAGACCTTATACCTCTATTAAAATGTTCACCAGCTAGTTTATAACACCTCTTTACCGCTCCTTATGTGGCAGCCCCACCAAATGCTTGAACCACCTTAAATTTGTCACATTTTTATCTTCTACTGTTGACATACCAACTCTTTTATAATACCTCATCAAGATGTGGTCTTTCTCTATGTCAACACAAATTCAACTCAACTCTTCATTATGTCAAAGATATCTTCTACACATTTAGATGATTGAGTGCAATGCTTGGAACTATAGAGCTTGTTTCTGCCTTATAATATTTACCTTTCATATATATATATATATATATATATATTATTTTTACACCAACTATCTAATGCACCTCCAAACTGCATTAATTCCACATTTTCATGTCTTGATCAATTCTCCTACTTTTTTAAACAAGAACTCTGTGTTTAAAAGTTTACCTTTTGGAGATGCAATATGCACCAAAATATAACATTTATACCATCCGTTTCAATTGAGACATTAAACTTGTGTTCTATATATTATGTCTATATTGTAACCTATAAGGTTTCCTGTCATAGTTTGAGTATTTTTTTGACTCCTTACCTCATTTCATCCACCAAAATAATATGCAAATAACATGCACCAAGTCATCTTGAATATGCTTTGTGAGTCCATAACCAAAGTAAAGATATATGAGCTTAGTACTGATTCCTGGTTTAACCCTGAGTTAACATCAAAAGCATCAATTAGCCAAGTTTATTCTTAACTCTTAACATCTCATCCACCAACATAAAATGCAAAAAGCATGCACCAAGGCACTTTATCTTGAATGTGTTTTGTTAGTCCACAGGAAAAGTAAAGATATATCCGCTTAGTATTAACCTTCCATATAATCTTAAATTAGCATCAACGCAATCAATTACCCCTCATGAGTGCTGACACATATAAGGCTGATCATAAGCATTGCTTCTTTCTTCTTCTATGTTCCCCAACAAATATCTTTTATTAATATATCATAAACCTTCTCTAAATCAATAAAAACCACGTACAGATTCTTCTTGTCCCTAAAATATTTTATTATACGGCACACTAATTGAACAGTAAAAGCAATTACAAGAAAAAAACTAACATAACAAGAAACTTAACAAAAAAAACATGAAACAAAGATTTCACTCGTGAAGCTAGATCTTGACAGATAATGAAGCCATCATTCAGTTTTATGTGACTTTTGGCAGAGGTTTCCAATCTTTTGATTTTCTTTAAATTCAACAAAGTGGTTCAAAATAGCTTCTTCAGGTATAGCAACATCTGTCCTTTGTAAGAACAACTCACCTCGTGTTCTCATGGTCTTGGGTACATCAAGACTTTTCTTTTTTGTTACAAAAGGGAGGCCGAACCCTTAGGTATGCATGCCCGGGAATCAAACTCACACCTGCAACTTGTGAAGTCGTGAGCCCTGCCAGGTGGGCTAATGCCCTGAGTACAGCTATCACAACATTTGATAGAAAGCATTGATCTTGATAGAGAATGAAGTTGCCACTCGGTGTGTTAGCATCACTTTGTTTGGCTATATGAAAATCAAATGATCCCAAGACCAAGTCTAGTCTTCAAACAACTCTCATAAATTTAGGTAGCTCACTATGGTCATTGAAATGTTGGGCAGATTTTCCAAATAGTGAATCAATCAGCATCTTTCCAAAACTACTCAAAGGCTCATACCATCTTTGACAAGCAAGAAAAGACAGAGATGGAGTGAATATGACATTTAAGTGGTTGCAGTCAGTGAACTCCATCCTTCCACTTATCACATCTATTAAAGACAGAATTCGAGTTCCCAAAGTGGACATGTTGTTGAAAGGAATGAACTGATCTATCTTGTAATAGGGTTATTGTTTATGTTTGTTAGTAGTAGTCTGCATAGGTGAGTCATGTAGATCCAAATGGATCATGGGTACCATGTGTAGTTAGTAGTTAATGTGTCTAATCAGGAGCAGATCGGTCTTTCAAGTTAGAAGTTTGTATAAAAGCTACCCTAAGTGTAATTAGGTTAATTAAGTTATGAATAAGAAGCAAGAGAGGGCGACAACAATGTGTGTGCCGAAACCCGAGATGAAAGCTTCCTTTATTTGATGTTGTATTTTGTCAAAGTATATGATTAAATTCAACATGGTATCAGAGCCTATAAGGCTGAAAAATCTGTGTTCTTTGTATTGAGAAGAAGTGGATCATTTACAGAGAAATTTGTAATCGGTTTTCAGAAGAAGAAAAAAATTTGAAGACGATCAGTCGTGGTGCCTATTTGATTGTGGGTTTCAGAAGTTAAGAATTGTCATGGTGGACGACGTTTTGAATCAGTTTTTTTTTTCTCTGTTCAATATGAAAAAAAAAATTCACTTCTGCTACTCTACAATGTATCCCTTAATACGAAAACTAGGACCTTCTGGCTGAATATTCTACAAGGGCTTCACATCACTTCAGTCCACACCACCTCTTGTTTCCCCATGAGTATAGCTTCTTAAAGGGTCAACTGGAGGCATAGGAACAAGTTTACGATCTTCAAACTCAATCACCTCCATATTCTGCATATCAACGAGTACATATATGCCTTCAACTGGACGTGCATAGCCATTCTCCATTGGGCAGTCACTCTAGTGGCTTTACAAGTCGACGACTAGGAGCATCTGCGTCACCTTGATAACCAACACACCATTGATATTGAGTACAAACATTTTGGGTGTTCAAAAAGGACATTGAAGACTACTCATACCGTGAGTGAATGGACAGAAACAAGATGGCAGAGGGATGTGACAACTTTTTAGATAAAGGGGAAGTTTTTCAAATCACAAATATAAAGTTGGATGGAAAAAACTATCTTCAATGGGCTAGATCTATTAAACTTGTTGTAATGGCAAGGGGGAAATGCACTTGTAAGAACTTGGCTCCTACAATCTGTGGTACCATCTATTGGGAGTACGTTCATGTTTTGGAGACTGCTAAAGGCATTTGGTTTGCAGCTCAAGAGGCATATGCTCAGAGAAAAAATATAGCTAAGAAGTATTATTTCAGTGAGAAGATTAGAAAATGCAGACAGGATAGAAGATCAGTCAGTGAGTATTATGCAGAACTCAGAGGTCTATGGAAAGAACTACAACTTTATTCAAAGACAAAATGTCAACAGTGTACACATGAACGAAACGAGGAGTTCGAAGAACGAAAAGTATTTGACCTTTTGTGGGATATTCTCCTGAATATGAAGATGTTAAAAATAATATACTCAATAGAGAAGAACTTCCATCTCTGAGTACAGTGTACTCTCTTCTACTCCGAGAAGAAAACAAGAAACATCTAGAAAAAGAAACTAAGCCCAATTTAGAGACGACTGCATTTATAGGAAGGAAACATTCTACTTCCTCATTCTCTCGTAGTAGAGGAGGATATGGTTGTGGTAGGGGCAGATCATCAGTTACTTCAAAAGAAATGGATAAACTAACTTATTCTCACTGTGGTAAATCAAGACACACGAAGAAGTCATGCTGGGAACTTGTAGGTAAACCCTCGTATTATCATAATAGGCCTAATAAGGCTTACTTTAGTAGTGATCAAAGTGGAAAACAAGCTACAAAAAGTAGTGCAAATTTTCTAACAGACATGAAAAAAGAAATTGAAATGCTTAAGGCTCGTTTGGATGATTCTGCCTCCACTTTGACTTCCACTCCTCAAGCAACTATGGCGTACCCCTTCTCATTCATGACTCAGGATAATGTAAATATTTCTCATCTCAGGATATGGGTTATTGATTCTGGTGCTATGGATCATATGGTGGGTAAAAGAGAGTTCTTTGATGATTATCAGTTGACTCAAGGTAAAATTAGTATTAAGTTTGCTGATAGATCTTATACTCCCATTGTTGGAAAAGGAAGTATCTCTACACCTTTTGGAGTATTGAAGAATGTTTTACATGTTCCTACTATTTTAGTTAACTTATTATTAGTATTTACTATGACCCAAGACTTTAAATGTAGAGTGATTTTTTATTCATCTGGATGTTTCTTTCAAGAACTGAGGACGTGGAGGATCTTTGGTTAGGGTAGCATGTCAAGAAGCCTTTATGTCTATGAAGAAGCAAGAAAAATAACATTTCAGTCAATAATAGTTACAAAGAAGCAGAAAGAAGACCTACCTTTATAGCACCAGAGATTAGGCCATTTACCTTTATCGAAGATTAGAATCCTATTGCCTGAATTTTTTACTTGTAATAATTTGCAGTTGAATTGTGAAACTTGCCAGAAGGCAAAACACCATCGTATTTCATTTCCCTTGAATGAAAAAAAATCTTTCTCACCTTTTGAGCTTGTTCATTCTGATATTTGGGGTCCCTGCTCTATTACCTCTTTACATGGTCATAGATACTTTATTTCATTCATTGATGATTGTACTCGATTCACTATCATATATCTCATAAAAACTAAAGAGGAAGTGAGAAATATTATTCCTATCTATTGTCAGTTTGTGCATACACAATTCCAGAGATCCATTAAGATACTTCGGAGTGATAATAGAGTGGAATTCATGTCCCAATCACTCAACTCATATTTCTCAGACCGAGGAATTTTACACCAGACTTCATGTCCTTATTCACCACAATAAAATGCAGTGTCCGAAAGGAAAAATCAACATATTTTAGAAGCGGCTAGAACTCTTCTGATTGGTTATGATGTTCTAAAATTCTATTAGGGAGAAGCAGTCTTAACTGCAGTTTTTCTCATAAACTGTATGCCTAGTACGGTATTAAATGGTAACACTCCATTTCATTCCTTATATCAATCTCAGAAATCATTTCATCTACCTCCCAAAGTGTTTGGGTGTACTTGTTTTATTCATGTACATAGTGGGTTGAGAGAGAAATTAGATGCTAGGACTGTTAAATATATCTTCTTAGGGTATTCATCTACTCAAAAAGGTTATAAATGTTATAATCCTGCAACAAGAAGATCTTATGTTATAATGGATGTTACATTTCATGAAGATATGCCTTTTATGGAAAATTAGAAAATCAAGCATCTGTCATCCACTCACCCAATATGATCCCTCTCTTACCTAGTCGAGATCAATTAGATGTTGAAGAAGAAACAGAAGAGACACCATCTGTTCCAAAGAAATTGTGACAAAGTAATACTAGAGGCGAGAGAAATTTTTTTGGTCAGGATCAGTCTGCTATCAAAGACCAGAATTCTCACCCTGAATCAGATTTGATCCCCCCTCAGGTAACTTCTCAAAACTTTGCTAATGATCTAGATAATTTGACTATTGCTCTTCGAAAAGGGAAATGTGAAAAAGCCAAATACTCACTCTAGAAGATGGTTTCTTATACTAACTATCCCAAAGAGTATCAACTGTTTGTGATGAATGCATATAATACTTATATTCTCAAGTCATTTGAAGAAGCATCGCAATGTTCAGAGTGGAAGGCAACCATGAAAGAAGAAATTTCAGCATTGGAAAAGAACAAAACCTTGGAATTGGTACGGTTACCACCAGACAGGAAGACAGTTGGTCGCAAATGGGTATATTCTATAAAGTATAAGGCGGATAGGAACATAGAAAGATATAAAGCTAGACTAGTGGCCAAAGGTTATAGTCCATCATATGATATTGATTATACAGAAACATTTGCACCAGTAGCAAAAATGAATATGATAAGAATTATTCTAAGTATAGCAGTTAATTATCGATGGAATTTATGGCAGCTGGGCGTGAAGAACGCCTTCCTTCAGGAAGATCTCATGGAAGATATTTACATAAATCTACCTCCTAGATATCATCAAGAACAGAAAGGAAACACATTATGCAAATTACGAAAGTCTATCTATGGGTTGAAACAATCTCCAAGAGCATGGTTTTAAAAGTTTAGTGATGGTATTATTGGTTTGGGCTTCAAGCAATGTATCAATGATCATACACTATTCATCTATCAATGTATGAAAACTATTATATTATTAGTGTATGTTGATGATATCATTATCACTGGGGATGATACAGAAGGTATTGTTGATTTAAAGAAGAAACTACATGTTCTATTTGACTTAAAAGATTTGGGCAAGCTTCACTACTTCTTGGGAATAGAGTTTGTACAGAATAAGGATTGCTTATTTTTAAGTCAAAGTAAATATATCTTAGACTTGCTGAAAGACACAAAAATAGAAGATTGTCGAATATGTTCTACTCCCATTGAAGTTACAAGAGAAGACAAAGAAGCCACATCTGAACCATATGAAGATATTGGTAGATATCAACGATTAGTGGGCAAGCTTATGTACCTCACTATTACCAGACATCAGCTTTGCAGTCAGTTATGTTAGTAAGTGGATGCATTCTCCTTTTAAGCATCGTATGAGTATGGTTTTTCATATCATTCGATATCTGAAATCGTCTATCTCTTACGGTTTATGGTATACTCCCCATTCATCTATGGATCTTGAGATTTACTCTGATATTGATTGGGTTGGCTCTAAGAGTGAAAGGAAGTTTACCTCAGGTTACATAGTATGTCTAGGAGGCAATGTGGTATCCTAGTAGAGTAAAAAACAATCTGTAGTGGCTAGGTCAAGTACAGAAGCAAAATACCATGCAATTGCACTAGGCATGTGTGAGGGACTATGGATTTTATCACTGTTGGAAGAAATTGGTTTGCGGAATATGGTTTCAGTCAATTTTCTTATAGATAGTAAAACAGCCCTACAGATATCGTTTAATCTAGTTTTTTATGAAAGAACCAAGCATATTGAAGTTGATTGCCACTTTATTAGAGAAAAGGTTTCATATGGAATTTTCAACATTCTCCATGTTTGGTCTGAAGATCAACTAGCAGATATTCTTACCAAACCAGTTTCTATATATGGCTTAAAGAATACTCTCAGCAAGTTGGGTATTTCAAGCCTTCAAGACCCAACTTGAGGGGGCGTGTTGAAAGGAATGAACTGATCTATCTTGTAATAGCGTTATTGTTTATGTTTGTTAGTAGTAGTCTGCATAGGTGAGTCATGTAGATCCAAATGGATCAATATCTGATCCATTTGGGTACCGTGTGTAGTTAATAGTTAACGTGACTAATCAGGGGCAGATCGGTCTTTCAAGTTAGAAGTTTGTATAAAAGCTGCCCTAAGTGTAATTAGGTTAATTAAGTTATGAATAAGAAGCAAGAGAGGGCGGCAGCCATGTGTGCGCCGAAACCCCAGATGAAAGCTTCCTTTATTTGATGTTGTATTTTGCCAAGGTATATGATTAAATTCAACACGTCTTACAACTTTATTACTTATGTTTTAATTGTAATAGATCATTAGTAATAGGGATAGATTAGTCTTTCAAGTTAAAAGGTTATTATAAATAAGAGATTAGGGTTTAGAATAGAAGAGAGAGAGAGAGAGAGAAAAATATAGGCAGCCGACTGTGGCCTTCTCTGCGTACAGAGGCATATTGGATGGTATGTCTCCAACATCTTTTAAGTATTCTATTTTGTTAATTTATTTCATGTTATCAGAGCCTACAAGGCGATAAAGTGAAGTGTTTTCTGCCAGAAGACATGGGTGACTGCACAAGGAACCGTATAACTTCAATACTGTAAAGTAGTTGAAATAGGCCATTCGTTATACTTTTCATGTGAGCTATTAAGGTGGAAATAGAAGCAGATTGTGATTAGTTGGTTGAGAATGATTAGGTCAAGCTGTTTGTCTATGATCATCCATTAACTAGCCTGTTTTTTCTTATCCTGACCACCAACATCCATTGCTCAGAGTCCCGAATATTGTTGCAGCAGAATCATTAGGTCAAAGTGTTGTTCTTGTCTTCCCTTCATCGTTAATGCCTTTGTGATGAGAACTTTCTTAAGTAAGGGATTCAACCACAATTTGATCAACACAAAAAACAACTTTTGACACAGTCAAAAGTATATTTCTTTAAACAAAAAAGGTGCAACTTACAGTATTGGAGCAGCATATTGACATCAGCATATTCTTGAGAAGAAAGACTGCACAACTCATCTCTGGTGGTTGCTTTACCTCCTTCAGCAGAACTGTAACAAAGAAGAAGAGAATAGATATATATACAAATGGCAAGTAAAGGAAAATGGATTGAGACTTTCTATAAAATTTCTGAACAACCCATAAACGATAAGGTAGATATTTTTCAAATCACATCTACCAAACTGGACGACAGAAATTATTTGGAGTGATCTAGATAAGTGGAGTTGGTAGTAATAACAAGGGGGAGATGGGCTCATCTCATGGGACAAATTCCATGCCCAACACAACATTACGTACACTATACTAGTTGGAGTAGAGAAGATGCACTGATTTCATCTTGGTTACTCCAATCAATGATCCCAACAATAGTGAAAACTTTTATGTTTCTTAATTTAGCACATGAAATTTAGAGTATAGTTTCATAAACTTATTTTAGAAAAAAGAATGTAGCAAAGAAATATGAAATGTTAGAAAAGATAAGGAAATGTAAGCAAGAAAATCACTCTATTAGTGAATACTATGCAGATCTTCGAGGATTATGGGATAAACATCTCTTTTATTCCAATATCAAGTGTTCATCATGTTATGCAGAAAGAAATTTAGAAAATGAAAAGAAAAAAGTGTTTAACTTGCTGTGGGGTGTAAATCCTGAATTTGAGACTATAAAGATCAACATTGTGGGAAGGGATGAACTTCCTTCACTTAGTACTGTGTACTTCTTACTTATTCGTGAAGAAGATCGTAGGAATTTAGAAAAGAACAACATTAATACCACAGAACAACATGCCTTACAAAGTAGGAGAAAAACTTCATACTATCGTGTAAGAGATGGTTAACATAACAGAGGACGTGGAAGAAGACGCTCCTATTCTGATGAGAAGGATAAAATTATATGTTCTCATTGTGAAAAACATCAACACTCGAAAGAAAATTGCTGGAAATTACATTGACGTCCAGACTTCCACAAACCAAGAAGTAATTCGGTCAATATTGTTGAGAGTTTGATGCCTAATACAGATGATATTCAAACACTTATTAAGAGAATTAAAGGCTTAGAAACAAAATTATCAAAAAACTAGAATGCTTCTACTTCTCAAGATACTTTATCTCATGCTACTCATACAATGAAGGGTAAAAAATTCTCTCATTTTCATTCTAAAACTTGGATTATTGACTCTGGAGCTACAAATCATATGGTTGGAGAGGCTTCATATTTTTTAGAATATCATCTACTTAAAAAAAGGGAACCAATTAAGTTGGTTGATGGATCAATCCCTTATATGATTGGACAGGAGGTGTACCCACATGTCTTCCATATTTACATCATTTTCTTAACTTTCCTATAAATCTTCTCTCAGTCACCGCCTTGACATGTACATTGAATTGTAGTGTGATATTTGATTTCTCTGGTTGTTCTTTTCAGAATTTAAAGACGGGAAAAATCTTTGGTCGTGGTAGTCTTCGACGAGGATTATGTTAATGTAATAGGTGGCACGGGCCATTAGGGCCCGTGCACTCTATGGGAATGGCGCGGGCCACTAGGGCCAGCAAGGCCATAGCCGTTGGAGCTCAACGACATGCTTATGTAAACTCTATAAATACCTCACTTATTCCCCAGTTGCGAAATTTGCATCCATCAGAATAATCCTACTTATATCAGTATATTATGATTTGGATTTACATCAGCTAGATGTAAATACTATTTTTCTAAACGAAGATTTGGATAAAATCATATGTATGCAGCAGCCCGAAGGATATAAAGTTGAAGGCCAAGAAGATAAGGTATATAGGTTGAGAAAATCCCTATATGGCCTGAAACAATCACCTCGCTAATGGTATTTGAATTTTCAAAATGCCACAGTAGAACTTGAGTTTGTGACTAATGAACTTGATCACTGTGTATATGTATGAAACCGTGGGAGCCACTTTGTCATCTTATCTTTATATATAGATGACATATTTGACTAGGAATGACAATGAGATGATTGCCAAAATAAAGTCATGGTTAAACTCAAGATTCAAAATGAAGGATATGGGGAAAGCATCCTATATCCTAGGTATAAAGATTTCTCGAGCTAGAGAATCAAAACTTTTATGCTTAAGTCAGGAGATATATATTAATTATATCCTCAAGAAGTTCAAAATGGGTGAATGCAAGTCTGCATCTACACCTATTTCAAAAGGGGTTAAATTGAGTAAGGTTGATTATCCTGGTGAAGGAGACGATAAGTCCAATGTTCCTTATGCACAGGTTGTGAGCAACCTGATGTATGCTATGTTATGCACAAGACCTGATATCAACTTTGTTGTTGGTCTTGTAAGTAGATATCAAAGTAATCTTCAATGGCAGCATTGGATAGGTGTGAAAAGGATTTTAGGATATCTTAAAGGTCTTGAAATTTTGTTTTCAAGCAGATAAACTAAAAGTGATATGATACTCAGATGTTAACTTTGTTGGGAGCAAAGATGACATCAAATCAACCTCGAGACAAATATTCTTATTTGGAGATGGTGCAGTTTCTTGGGCATACAAGACATAAGGTTGTGGAGCATTGCATACACAAGAGGCTGAGTATGTTGCTTGCAATATGGTTGCTACTAGTGTCATTTGGATAAGTCGCTTTATACATGATTTAAAGCTGGATATAGCCAATGAGCCAGTTGTTATATATTGTGACAACAATGCAGTAATTACTCTTATTAAGAGTGGAGCTGATAACTCACGAAGCAAGTATATAATGGTTAAATATCACTATGTTCATGATATGCTCAAAAGAAATGAAATAACTATAAGTTATATGCCAACTATTGATATGTCGGCTGACCCCCTAACAAAAGGCATCTCAGAAGAATTGTTTACTAAACATGTAACCCATATGGGGTTGAGATATACCTAGTGTACAAGTGTAGAAAATACACTTTGTTGAGAATTATGCTTGAAAAACACATTGCTTATAGAAAAACCGTATAACGACTATAAGTTGCAATTTAGTTGTAACAAGGAAATATGATACAACTTGGTAAACCCCAAAGTAGTGGGAGGAAAACCAGTGTATCAAAAAGATTAGTTGTATTGGCCAAGTGAGAGATGTAAGTAGTGGATGGCCACTCTCAGCCCCATTACTAATAACAACCATTTCCTTACACTCCTCCACTAATACAATGTCATCTCAAATAACATACACCAAGGTACTTCATCTTGAATATGTTTTGTTAACTCATCCATCACCATTATAAATAAGTATGGACTTAAATTTGATCCTTGATGTAACCCAATATTAACTTCAAAGATGTTTGTCGTTCCTTCATGAGTCCTCACACATGTTTTTACACCATCATACATGTCTCTTATAAGGTTAATATATGTTAATGGGATACCTTTTTTTCAAAGTTCTCTAAAGAACCTCCCTCGGTACCCTATCATAAGCTTTTTCTAGATCAATAAATATCATGTGAAGGTCTTTCTTTTTTGCTCTAAAATGTTCCATAAGACGTTTCAAAAGGTGAATCGCTTCAATAGTAGATCTGTCTGACATGAATCCAAATTGGTTCTCTATTGTACTTGATACTTGTCTTAACCTACGTTCGATAACTCTTTCCCATAATTTCATAGTATGACTCATTAACTTGATACCTCGATAATTCGCACAATTTTGAATGTCTTCCTTGTTCTTATATGTGGGTCTCCATTCCTCGGGCATCTTTTGGTTTTTCTATATTTCATTAAATAGTCTTGTGAGCCAAGTGATTCCTATTTCTCCTAGTATTTCCCAAACTTCTATAGGAATATTATCTGGTCCAACTGATTTACCGCCCTTCATATGTTTAAGAGCCTCTTTGACTTCATTCTTTTGAATACGTCGGTAGAAATTATGGTTTATATACTTTTCTAACTTGGCTAAATCTCCTAAACTAATACTAACATCTTTATTTTCATTAAAAAGATTATAAAAATAGTTTTTTCATCTATTTCTTATATCATCATTTGCCACTAAAATTTTTTCATCCTCGTCTTTTATGCATCTAACAGAATTAAGATCTTTATTTTTCTTATATCTAACCCTAGCTATCCTAAAAATATCTCTTTCACCCTCTTTTGAGTTGAGTTTTTTATATAAGTCCTCTCAAATCTTAGCTTTTGCTTCACTAACAACCTTTTTCGCTTCCTTCTTTGCTTTCTTATAAGCTTCTAAAGTTTCACTAGTTTTCTTGGCATAGTGTAATTTGTAGCATGCCCTTTTTGCCTTGATTTTATTTTGCACTACTTCACTCCACCACCAAGCTTCTTTTTGTGCCGGTACACCTCCCTTAGATACCCCTAACACATCTTTCGCCACTTTCCTAATATGTATAGCCATATTGTTCCACATATCACAGGGTGTGCTAATATAATTCCAAACATCTCCTTGAAGGACTTTCTTTTTAAATATATCTTCTTTCTTGTTTTTGAGGTTCCACCATTTAGTCCGAATAGCTCGATGCACTCTTTTCTTATTTGTTCATTTTTTTATTTGCAAATCCATAACTAAAAGTCGATGTTGGGTGGTTAAGCTTTCTCCTGGAATTACCTTACAATCTTTACAACGTGCTCTATCATTTTTTCTACAAATAAAGTAATCAATTTGTGTTTGTGATATGCCACTCTTATAAGTAATTAAATGTTCATCTCGTTTTTTGAAGATTGTATTGACTATAAAGAGATCAAATGACATAGCAAAATTTAAAATCTCCCTACCTTCCTCGTTTATATCCCCAAAACCAAAGTTTCCATGAATCCCTTGATATCCTAATGCCTCTTTACCGACATGTCCATTTAAATCTCTTCCAAAACAAATCATCTCCCTTTGTGGAATCTTTTGAAACACCTTATCTAACTCTTCCCAAAAATCTGTCTTTATACTATCTTCTAGTCCCACTTGGGGTGCGTAAGCACAAACTATATTCAAAACCTCTACTCTAACACTAATTTCAACGTCATGATTCGGTCACCATATCGTTGTATGTCTACTACACTCTCTTCTAAATCTTTATTTATGATAATACCAACTCCGTTTCGAGCATTTTCTTTACCTGAGTACCATAATTTAAAACTTGTATCCTCTATCTCCTTTGCTTTTTCTCCAACCCATTTTGTCTCTTGTAAACATAGAATATGAATCTTTCTCCGAATCATAGTATCTATCACCTCCATTAGCTTACCCGATAATGTTCTGATATTCCAAGAACCAATACGAATCTTATTATCTAGGACTAGTTTCCTTACCCCCCGCATCCGTCCATAAACAAAATGCGGAGACCCTCTCTGAAAATTTTCACTACATTCGGGTGGCAATGTAGCGGGACTAACTTCTTTACCCACACCCGTCCATGATGTGGGAACCCAATCTACCCTCTCTGCAATTGATTCACTATATTCGGGTGAAAATGTAGTGGCCCTTGCTTACTTCTTACTGCATTCGAGCTTTGTAGCACGTCGCTAGACGGGGATGCCCCAAAGCAATGCTCATAATTTTTGTAATCCATATTGTAAAAATCTGACGAAGTTTTACGCTGGCTGTCGGAAGCCTAACACAACCCTCCTCCTTTATCCGGGCTTGGGACCGACAATGCAAGGGTGATCCCTTACATGGGCGGAGTTCGTAAGGTCTTAACACACTACGAAAAAAATATTTATATTGTACTTTTTACTTTATTATGAGACAAGACTAAAATTACATCTCAATGCTAATAATTACACACTCTTCAAGAAATCAACGTTCTCAAAACTTCCGTTTAGAATCTCAACCAGGGGTGTCTCATAGGCAAAGCCACTGCACATCAACTGCCTTAGGCCCCAGAATTCTCAAACCGTAGTGTCTCATAGGTAAATTCTTACTCACGTTATATTAGCTGCAACTCTTCAGCCGACATCCTTACCTAGAACGCGTACTCTAACAGTGTTGCCTACCCAGCTAGCATGATTGAAGCCACCCAAATTGAATGATGTCTGATGTGGTTGGCTGGTTTGGACCCGTCGTATCGAATCAGACTCCAATCCTTTGAAACTGACCCGCCCCAGAACTGGAGCTAGGGGAATTAGTCCTTGGAAATGGGATCTGATTGAGGACCTCTTCCCTCCAGTTACTGTTCACCTTCCACAAATCTGGAGTAGAACCGGCTTTTACAAACCATATTTTGGTTTCGGTGCCAAAATCCCACCTTTAATGTTTCCTTCAAATGGAACCGAAACTAAACAGGATCCAGAACTGAAATTGGCACAGTTATGGACATGGACTTAAAACTGAACCGAAAACTGACAGGACCAAATCTAGAACGAGAAACAGAGACGGTGGTTTGGAAGCACCAGTCCCGGGTTTTTACCCACAACCAACCAGGTCTAATCTTTTAGCCCATGGTTGGAGTCTGATTCAGGTGTAGCAGGTAGGCCCGCTGCCCGATGGGTGTGCCCGAACTGGGTTCACCTTGAAATATCTTCATTCCTTGTTTGTGTTGGATAAAGAGTGGACCAGGTTAGAGACACGAATCCTCAAAATGTCATGATCCATAAAAAAATCCACAATTGTGGGAATTTTATAAGTTTTCTAAGCCATACTAAAAGTATCATACATTTTTAAAAAATGGCTTGTTTCATAAGTGTAAAGGCTATTGTTTAGTTTAAAATTAAAGTGAATGATGAGTTGGCCCGGTATAGAATGAGAGAACCAACCTGAAACGGTATTTCGTGTATGATTTTCAACAACCATGGACTGATGAGCAGGGTTGACAACATTAGACACAACACAAAAACTCAACACAAGCACAACCTAAAAAGTTCGTCTTCACATGACACGAAGTTATGCAAAAGAAACGTTGGCTCGTATTTGTTGCAGTCGACGAATGTCCGCACATCTGCTTCAAAGGTTCCAGTGTTGCAGCAACAATTGTATGCCTATAAAGAAAGAGAGAGGAGGAACAAGATTACCCGTAGAGGGTTTTCCCTGAAAGAAGACAATGTGTATCATATTTTTTTCTATATTTTTTGTTGTATATATACATGACTTTTACTTCTTCTGAGTTTTCCTCTTTAGGCTTTCCTTTAAAAAAGTCATTTCATATTCATCCGAGAGATGCCAGGACGTTTTCAAAAGTAAAAACAGTTTTGAATAAAGTTTATCTTTTTGTAAAATCAACTCATGAAATCCTGAAAGAGGGTCTTTCTTCCTATATTTAATGATTGATGCTAGTATTGGGCTGATAGTTGCTACCAACTACTTACATCTCCCACTTGGCTACTAGAGCCAACCTATGATACATTGGTTTTGCCTCTCACTATTTTGGAGTTTACCAAGTTGTATCATTTATATAGTTGCAAGTAAATTGCAACTTTTATCTGTTACGTGGTTTTTTCACAATCAATGTATTTTTTCTACATATACTCTAGGCGTATTTCAAACTCATGTGGGTTACATGTTTAGTAAAAAGTTCTTTTGAGTTGCCTTTTGTCATGGGGTCATCCAACATATCACCAATTGGCATATAACATATAGTTATTTCATTTCTTTTGAGTATATCATGAACATAGTGATATTTAACCATTATATGCTTGCTTCTTGAGTTATCAGCTCGAATCTTAATAAGAGTAATTGAGGTATTGTTATCACAATAAATGACAATTGGTTCGTTGGTTATATCCAACTTCAAATCATGTATGAAGCGACTTATCCAAATGGCACTCGTAGCAACCATACTACAAGCAACATGCTCTGCTTCTTGTGTTTGCAATACTACACAACCTTATTTCTTGTAAACCCAAGAAATCACACCACTTCCAAATAAAAATATTTGACTAGAGATTGATTTACTGTCATCTTTGCTCCTAACAAAGACAACATCTGAGTATCCTATCACTTTCAATTCATCTGTTTAAAAGCAAAGTTTCAAATCTTTTGTTCTTTTAAGATATCTTAGAATCCTTTTCACAGCTATCCAATATTGTCATCCAGGATTACTTTGATATCTACTCATAAGACCAACAACAAATTTGATATCAGGTCTTGTACACAACATAGCATATGTGAAGCTACCCATAACTTGTGCATAAGGAACATTAGGCTTATCGTCTTCTTCACCGAGACAATAAGCCTTATTCATTGATCACTTTCGCAACAGGTGTAGATGCAAACTTGCATTCACGTATTTTAAACTTTTTGAGGATATAAACAATATATATCTCTTCACTTAGGCATAGAAGTTTAGATTCTCTATCTCGAGAAATCTTTAGGATGCTTCCCCATATCCTTCATTTCAAGCTTTGAGTTTAACCATGACTTGGTTTTGACAATGTTCTCATTATCATTCCTAGACAACAATATGTTATCTATATAATGATAAGATGACAAAGTGGCTCCTACTATTCCAGACATATACAAAGTGGTCAAGTTTAATAGCTACAAACTCAAGTTCAATAATACATTTTGAAAAGTTAAATACCATTGACGAGGTAACTATTTAAGGACATATAAGGATTTTTTCAATCTATATACTTTATCTTCTTTGCCTTCAACTCTACATCTTTCGGGCTATTGCATATATATGATTTCATCTAAATCTCCATTTAGGAAAACAATTTTTACATCTAACTGATGATTGTTTCATCGACCTTATATTTCTTTTTGAGAACCCATTTATAACCTATAGCTTTCATTCATTTTGGCAAATCACCCAATTCCCAAACTTAGTTTTTCTCATTTGATTCAATTTCTTCATTAATGGTATTTTCCGTATCTAAAGATTTATATGAGTCAATAGCCTATTGATATCTCAAGTTAGCAGTCAGTTCATCTAAATCTTTCAAATTACACATTTTCTCTATAAGATAAGTGTGATAATCCTTTAAATAAGATGGTGTAACTCTACCTCATAAGATGACCTAGGTTTGGTTTTCTTATAAACCATATCTCATATGGTGTAGAGAATATAACTTTACATATACTCTATTGAGTATATATATAGTTATACTTACCGCTTCTCCTCAAAATACTCATGGTAGAGAAACATCTATTAGTATAGACCTTGTCATATTCAATAAGATCATGTTATATCTCTCTACTACACCATTCTATTGACATATCCTAGGCATTGTATTTTGCTTTGTAATACCAAAGTCTTTACAGAATTCTAAAAATTCTATAGAGGTGTATTCTTCACCTCTATCCGATCTTATGACTTTGATTGTATCCCCAGTTAGTTCTCAGTTTTCTGCTTATATTTTTTAAATGCTTCAAGTGCCTCAGATTTATTTGCTAAGATATATATATATATATATATATATATATATAAGTATATCTCAAGTAATTATCGATAAAGGTTATAAAATAAACATTTTCTCAATGTGATCTAACTCTAAAAGGTCCACATAAATTAGTGTGAATAATCTCTAGTAGGGCTGTTGCCTTAATTATTTTTTTGAGAAATGATTTTGTAGTAATTTTTCCTTATATACAGGCCTCACACTTATTAAAAATATTTTCATTAAAGCTAGGCAATAAGTTAAAATTTATTAAGTTTCTCAACTTCTTTAAACTTATATGACCCAAGCGTTTATGCCATACATTCACATCAATCACATAGACACTATCAATATAAGTAGAAGAAATACTTTTATTTTCATTTATATTGAGTTTCAATAATTCATGCTCAACATCAAATAAACAAGAAAAGGTTATCTTATCATGCTTTTTTATAATGACTTTGCCAAGAATAAACCTGACTTCAAATAATTTTTTTTACCAAGACAAAGACAAATACAAGATTGGGCCTAATAGTGAACATAATTAATACATCAATAAGTACAATCGGTATGCCTTGTACAAAAATTCTGAAGGACCCAACCTTAAGAACATCAGAATAAGTATTATTCTCCACATAAACCTTATGCTCGCAAGGTTTGTATTTCTTAAGATCCATTGTTCCCTCTTTACTCTTTGAAATATGATGGGTCACTCTTGAGTCGATCCACAAATCAGTCAGTGGGCAGTTCATGTAAAAGCATCCATAAATGACGCAGATTATGTCATGCTTCTCTGTTGGGTCCCATCATTAATTGTTTCCAACATTGTTCTTCGTGTTGCGACAATTCCTTTTATAGTATCACATCTTGCCACAGTTAAAGCACTTTATCAGAGAAGTAGATTCCTGTGATTTCTTAAAGTTTTGATTACCCAACCTTTTATTCTTACCAAATTTCTTATTTGGTTTTCTCTTATCTTAGTTGCTTTTAGAGCTATATCATAAATCATCTTTAGCAACTAACAATCTTTCAATTTTCTTTTTATTCATATATTCTTCTTCAATTGCTAGTTTCAATGGAAGTTCAGAAAGAGTAAAATCTAATCCAAGTCTAAGTATTATGATTACCATATTCCAGATAGGGGGTAGACTATTTAGAATTATAGATATCTGTATTGGTTCAAGAATGATTGACTTCACTACAGTTAAATCCCTGATAATTACCAACATTTGGTTAACATGTTCAACTACATTATGGCCTTCCTTCATTTTATAAGAAATGTATTTTTGAAGTAGTTGTACATGTAGCTTAGTTGTAGTAACGTATTTTATTATCAAAGAATTAAATTATTCTTTAACAATCTCAAACTCTTCAAAGACCCTAATCAAGTCATCTTTCATATATGTTAACATTATGGTCTTGGCTATAATATCATCTCTTACAAATGTCTTATACTTGTCTTTTTCATCTATTGCAACTAGAGTAAGAGTAAAATTGTTTTCCTAAGTACATAATCAACTTCCTCTAAAGTTAAGGCCAGTGAGATTTTTCTCTTTTATGTTAGTAAATTTAGACCATTTAACTTTTTCGTCTTTGTCAATTTAGACACACAAATTTAGATGTCATTTTTAATAATTTGGCAAAGACAAGAAGTAGAGGGTTTGTACATTTTTAGATAGAGAAACATAAAATATGCATCAAATGAATAGACATAAGACATTTTATAAAGAATCAATAACAAAAATAGTCAGGCACCAAAATGCAATATCTACAAATTCTAAGTACTAAACTATAAATATTTTCAAGCACTATATTATAGTTTATTTAACACACAGGTGCCTTTATGAAAATATCATAAAACTAGGGTCAAAATATTAAAAAGGTTGCTCACAGTATTTTTCAAAAAGTACAAGGGTAAATATGTACTTTTCTTAGGTGGCATAACAGATAATATGCCAAACAATGAGGGTCATTTCCATAAAATCACTTAAATATCATATTCAGTAAATATGAACATTGACGAAGGACAAAACTATAAAACTACATCCTGACTTTTCCTAATTTTATATACTATAAGAGGGCATAAAAGACTTTTGTTATACAAGGGTAAAACAATCTTTTCATATCAAAATATCTGGTCATTTCTATAATTTTGTCTCATGGTATTTCATAATTTTGATTTTCGTACAAGGGTAAAAATGATAATTTTGCCCAAAAAACCACTACCATAGGCGGTTTACCATTCGCGGTTTCGCAAAACTAATGGTTTTGCTACCTGCTATTTTACGAAAACTATAGGTATTTAAATGGAGAGAGAGACCTGTGGAGAGAGAGTGAGAATCAAAGAGGGAGTGGGAGACCGCCTGCTGTTTTGTCGCTCTTGGCCTGACCTCCACTCCTCTTTTTTTTCTTCAATTCTTCAGAGAGGGAGGGAGACCATCGACGGTTCTATCGCTGCTAGCCTGACCTTTGCTTCTCCTCTTCTTCCTCTTGCGTGACCTATGTTCATCCTCTTCGATTGGCCTATGTTCATCCTCTTCTTCCTCTTCAGCTATTAAAGAGAGGGAGAGAAACAAAGAGAGAGGAGGTTGCAAGGGCGGTTCTATCATCACTAGCTTGACCTCAACGTCGTTCATGTAGTCTATGCAATTTTAGACCCGCAACCTTATTAAGGCCATCTACACGTTCGCTTCAGAGGTTCCAGTGTTGCAACAACAATTGTATGCTTGTAGACGAGAGAAGAAAAAGAAAGAGAGAGAGAGAGAGGAGAGACAAGGTTACCCGTAGAGGGTTTTCTCTTTAAGAAGGCAATGTATATCAAACTTTTTCTGTATTTTTATTGTATATATGCCCTGCTTTTACTTCTTCAAAGTTTTCCTCTCTATGCTTCCATTTTAAAAAGTCTTTTATGTTCATGTCTAGGACTTTTTCAAAAGTAAAAACAGTTTTGAATAAAGTTTATCTTTTTGTAAAAGCAACTCATAAAATTCGGGAAGACAACCCTTCTTCCCGCATTTCATAGTTGACATTAGTATTGGGGCTGATAGTGGCCACCAACTACTTACAGTATTGCCCACACACGCTATTGACATGAATACGAAATGACATGATATAAACGCATCATACACAAAAAAATGCTTATGATATGCAAAAAACCTAGAAACCCGATCAGAAAAGCATGTCCCCGTACATTATACTAACTTGAGAAACTTTTGTTTTACAATGCCTAATAGTATGTGGGCCTACATACCCTGCCAAAGTCTGGCTCGACCCATATTTTCCTGAGCCTACTAGGGTCAGGCTAGGCTTGGCGGACCTGTATTAACATCTCTAGAAATCGGTTTCGGGGCGATTCAATTCTAGTTCTAGATAACCCAAAACCGAAAATGTCTAAATATGTCTACTCTTTGGTTTCCTCCAGAGTGGCTCACTACTCTTGTCCATATGGATGGCAATTTTGGTTTCAGGTTTTGCAAGGTCATGTTAAATGATGTTGGTGTCAGAATAAGCAAACTGGAACACAACTTGATTTCTTTGTGTCACATTAGTTGCGGCACTCACTTTTCAGTAGGTAGTGATGTATTCTTTTATTGTTTTAACATCACAATTTCATGGCATTCCACAATTTTTTACAATATAGCATTACAATTATATGTTATAATCTCATAAGTTGAAGAGAAAATTAATACAAAACTGCAAAACAAGTTTCTCAAGTTGTACAAAAGCATTGGAGTTACACTGAGAAATTTCAAAGGCATTCCATAATGTTTAGCATCACAGTGTGGGACCTACTTCAATGCAAGAATAAGATACATAGAGAAAAATAGATGCAAAAAAACAAAAATAGAAACAGATTTCATGACATTCCATCTTATTTAGTATCACAATTTAATAACATTCCATACTTCTTCACAATATAGCATTACAATTATATGCTATAATCTCATAACTTCAACGAAAAATTAATACAAACGCATTAAAACAGAGAAAACTCTATGTAACATATGTTTACAACCCACAACATAGGGATGATGACTCTCAATTTAGTTAATATAGAACAAAAAAACTATTAGTTTAGTCAATAAGGATAACAACTCTCAATCTGTATAGCAAAATAGAAAAAAAGATTATAAGTTTAGTCAAAATGAAAAAGGGCCAAAAGGGTTTATATCATCAATCACATTTGAATCTTTTGTAGATGAAACTCCTTTAGAAACCATTGATTGTAAAAGTAACTCCATTGCTTTATCTTCATATAAAAGATAGAACAACTAATTAGTAATTGAATCAATAGCAATATAATTAGAAAAATAAAAATACTATCTATAAATAATCATGAAAATTAATTAAGTTATGACATAATATCTGTGTGAACTGGAACAAAGTCATGCAACCAATTTCTTGTACAAATTAAAGCTTGAACATGTTTAGAAAGGATGTGGCTTTTGTACTTAGTGAGAACATGACTACCAATACTAAATAATGATTTTCAATAAACTATAGTAATTGGAATACTTAATACATCATATGTCATCAAAGAAATATATGAAAATCACTTCAAATGATCTTTCCAACAATTCATAACATCTAAATCAAAATAATAATCATACTCAAGTCCCAAGTACAAATCCAATTCTGACTTGCCCCCATTAGTACTACTTTCACATTCATACATTTTGAATTCCTACAAAGCATATAAAATTATTTAATTTGTAACAAAAAATTTAATAAAATTGTAAGTTAATATTTTAAGAAATTAAATATTTTTTAACTTATATTGAAAAGTTTTGATCCTTTATATTTTCTTCCTTCATTTGCTTTCCTCAAAGTTGGTTGAGACTGAGAAATCGCCACTCTAGAATTGCTTTTGTAATGTTCAAAAAGCTCGTACATATTACCCATCATGGAGTCAACCTTGTACTATGTACAGCTAGAGTCAAGCCTTTTATAGCAAAACTTAAAAAATTACATCTTCATATGCGAGTTAAGAACAACCCCAAATACAAGTATCATATTATACTCACCTCCAATATTTATCAAACTTCCCTTTATCAATAATCATCTCTCTAATAACATCATCTTTACAATTGAAAAAATCATTCAACATACACTCAATTTTTCAAACTTACAAAAAATATAAGTTAAAAATTGGGTAAGAAGAACCGGATATCAAATTAGTAGTCTCATAATATGATTCCAGCAAATCACAAATTTTCTCTTCTCTTTGCTAATCTTGAGATGTTGGACAACATTTAAAATTTATATCTACCAATGGGAGATTATAGAAAGCTTTTTGATATGATTATACACTATCAAGCATCACGTATGTCGAGTTTCATCTAAACACAACCCAACTCCTACATCAATACATGCTTATTCTACACATTCTTTAAATTTCTTTAACCTTACATATGATGCTTTTACATATTTGATACTCTCTAATGTTATGCAATACATCCACAACCACTTTCAAGCCACCTTCAATAATAAGATTTAAAATGTGGGCACAACAATAAATATGAAAAAATTCACCATTACATAACAAAGACTTCTATAAGAAAAGCTAGTCTTTTAATAATCTCACCAATACATCATTAGCATAAGCATTATCTAAGGTAATAAAGAATACATTCTTATCTATACCCTATTCTTTCAAACAATCATATATAGAACTTGCCAAATCAATGCATGCATATGAATCCATGTGAGAAAAGTTGAGTATTCTACAACTTAATTTTCATTCATCATTCACATAATGAGCAGTTACACACATATAACCTTCTTGATTACATGCAACCTAACAACCATAAGTAATACACACTCTACTGAAAATATTCACCAAACATCTTTTTATAATTTTCCTTTTCTATCATAAACTTTATTGATGTCAAAGACTAAAGTATTCATACATGGCATGACTACATGAGGATTTAGATATCTCACCCAAGCTCTAAGCTTATCATACTCAATAAAGCAAAAAGGTAGATCATGCTTAATAATTGCTTCTACTAACATTTCACAGTGAACCAATTGATTTATCTTTTTACATCTTAATTTTCCATCTTGATCCATGATCATTTGACCCACATGTTGAAAAGATATTTTTTTACAAACTTAAATATCCCATTTTAAATGTAATGTCCCATAATGTCCAACCTTTTGACCAAGTTTGATACCAACTTTATATTAGATGCCACAAGCATTATAAATTGCTCTTTCTATACCGTCATTATCCTTTTCAAGTTTTGTAAAATATTGACATACGTTCGATGTCAATTCTTTTAACTTCTTATTTAGAGGGAGTTTAAATTTACCAGTTATAGAGGCAAGCATAGGTGAAACAATGTCTTCTTCAGCTATTGTATAAAAGTTGTCATCATTATTTGAATTAGTCTCCATAATCTATATTAAAATTCTATATAAAACCGTCAAAAAATCATTTGCATATATGAAAAAGATGTTGTAGACAAGACGAATCTGAAAAGCTTAGAGGTTGAGTAGATGAACAATTCTTTAAATTATAAAGTTCAACCTGTTCTCATCATCTTATCAAACAATATGGTGGGGGACAAAACATGAGAAATGAGAGCCAAAGAGAAAACAACTTTCAGCTTAGTCTTCATAGTGACGCACAAACCTTGAAGAGTTTCTCGACTATAATAACCAAAGATTGTAACACAAAATGACCATCCTCGGTTGTAAAACATTACATAAAGAAAATGTATACATGATTAAATATATAACGTTACAAAAATAAAATAAAAAATGACTTGTAACGGAAAGCCCAAACATGAAAACCAGGAAGATGAAGTTGTAATCACTCTCTATAAATATTATACATGAACATACAAAAAAGGATCGATTCATAAAGAAATAGAGAAATCTTCCCTAGGAAAGTCCTTTGTGGGAAATCGTGTAAATCAATCCATCTTCTTCCTTCTCCTAATCTCAAGAGAGGCGAGCACTCTGTTTCTGTATAGATCTGAGTCCCGATACATCACCAGCATTCCCGACATTGAACTAGAGTGCAACCATCAACACCTACTTTGGTATCAGAGCTTGGTTCAGTAACACCATATAAAAAACAAATAAAAAAAAGAAAGAAAAGATAGGTCACCGGATATTTTTCCAGCAAAAAGGAACAAAACAGGTAGAAGATAAAACAAAGACCACAAGAGTAGAGAGACAGAAATGCCCAAAGGCAAGAGGCCCGAAGAGTAGAGAGGTAGATATGCCCAAAGGCGAGAGGCTAGAAGAGCAGATAGGTAGAGACACTCAAACGAAGGACGCTCAAAGGTAGAGAGGCAAGGTCAAGGTAGACCGGTGAAGCGGTACCCCCCCCCCCCCTCTCTTTCTTGTTGTGTCTCTCTCTCCCCTTGTTGTATCTCTCTCTCCCTCTTCTCAAACCTTCGAAAATCGCCTAACAATTTTCAAAAAATCATGGGCGAAAAATCACAATTTTCTGAAACAGTCGACAGTTTTAGAAAATTACAAAACCGGATAGAAGGGTAAAATTTCTTATTTGCCTCTTAAGTTTTTAGGAAATTATAGTGGCAGGAAATAAAGGAGAAAATTATTATTTCGTTCCTAGGTTGGTTCTGAAATAACGAAATCAAGTTAAAAATATTTTTCAAATTGGTACCTAAGTATCAATTGAAATTACTTTTATATACTTAGAGATATTTTCAGTTCAGTACCTAAATATTTTTGCAAATTACTTTTCAAGAGTGTGCTATTTGTTGTCTAACATACGTTTCCTCTTTTATTTAGACCATGTTATTGTTATTTTTGTCAAACAAACTAAAATTAACATCAGAATTTGTGTATCGGAGTTGACAAAAATAGAAAAATGAATTGTGTAAATTTTCAATTGTGGAAAAGATGTATCCCATTAATGCTTACACTTGAGGGTATAAATTACGTTTTAAATAACATAGCTTCACCACCTACTCCAAATGCACCAGAAGAGGAAAATAAATCATACAAAACATTCCTTAGAGATGACACAATAACTAGAACTATAATGCTGACATATATGGAGGATGACTTTATTAGGGTATTTGAGGAATACGAAACTACCAAAGAGTTGTTTGATTCTATAACAACTAAATATGATACTTCAACTATTATTACAAAAGTACAACTCATATAAAATGAAAGAAAGAGATAATATAGTAAAATATGTAAACCAAAGACGACAAAAACCAGCTAAAGTTAGAAAGAGTGGAATAGGTATAGGATCAGTTTCAGAGGTAGAAAGAAGACAACAGATACTGAAAGTGTAAAACCAGCTAAAACATGTAAAAGTCTTTAGCTGGTTCTTTCTAGTTCATAAAGGTAGAAAGAAGACAACAGATACTGAAAGTGTAAAACCAGCTAAAACATGTAAAAGTCTTTAGCTGGTTCTTTCTAGTTCATAAAGGTAGAAAGAAGACAACAGATACTGAAAGTGTAAAACCAGCTAAAACATGTTAAAGTCTTTAGCTGGTTCTTTCTAGTTCATAAAGGTAGAAAGAAGACAACAGATACTGAAAGTGTAAAACCAGCTAAAACATGTAAAAGTCTTTAGCTGGTTCTTTCTAGTTCATAAAGGTAGAAAGAAGACAACAGATACTGAAAGTGGAATAGGTATAGGTTCGGTTTCAGAGGTGGCCATCTTCAAGAAAATTGGCAAAAAGAAAAACAAAGAACCAGCTAAAGACTTTTAAAGAATCCAAAGGGAAGCCCAGAAAAATGCTAGATGAACTAGAAAGCAATTGTACAGATAGTAGAGAGAGACAATTACCTTAGTCACTCTGTCGAATTGCAACTGGATGTTGGTGGTGATGAGAAGAGAAGATGGTGCCAGTGTCCGTGTGAGTCTATGAGATATAAGATGCTGTGGTCTGTGGTAAATTAAGACGAGGGTTGATTTTGTAAAGTATAAACCCTAACTGGCTAACCCTTTTAGTTTTTCAGATAACTTTGATCGGGTCTTATAAATCTGATCCAAAAACCATATGAGCCTGTGGCCTTACGAGGAATAATACCCTTTAAAGGTCAAACTCCCACCAACTGCAACAGTAACAGTAGAGAGAGTGCTGCCATTGAGCTAACAAGTTGTTTGTGTTAAAGAGTTTTGAAAAGGATATTTAAAATGTAGTTAACGGGAATTTGAAATTGCCGGGTCCGGAAAAATCATGAACCGAACAGAGAGGTCCTTGGTTCTGATTACACAGAAAATTCTGTGGTCAGTTCCGATTCCACGGGCGGGACAACTCTGGTTTGAACAAGCAAGCAGTTTCGAATCGGTCAAGTCTAGCCGTAAGCATTAAGTTGCCATAACCGAAGACGCGGTGATAAATAAAACTCTACCGTTAAAAACAAAGAAATGACAAGAACGTGATTTACATTCAATATCTCTGATGGTGACTTTTACTGAACACTGCTAGAATGTCAAATATTTCAAGTAGCTGCCTATCTTCTCAGAATGTTTCACAGATCACACCTTTAATATCCAAAGTAGTAAGGTTACTAGATTAGCCTTACGCGGAGTTAGTCATTCGTTAAGCAGCTTAAAAAAGTTAGGCGGGCGTTCCAACCGTTCGAAAATTTTATCAAACGAAAGCCGGTTAAAGTTAAACCTTTTGAGGAAAAAAGAGAAGGTTTGAAGTATTGACCTTAACAAAAAATAAATTCGAGACTTTAAAAGGATACCAGTAAATTAGATTAATTTAAGCATTTACAGAAAAAAAAGAGAGATGAGTTTAAAATTTAGATATTATATTTCACAAAAGGAAGAATTAGATATTACAGTGAACTTTTCCCTTTCTGAGTTAAATCCAATAATATAAGTATCACATTGAACCCCTTATCATATAATTTACAATACCTATAAAGTTTTAAATTTTAATAGTGCATTAAATGAAACACAAAATGTAGACATTACCAGTTCTGATTTACTCTAATCCATGAGCCACAACCACAGGCCTTAGTTCCATTTTCAACCAAAAACCCCAAATAAAAGAACAAAAAGTTAAAAACATCTTATAACATCGAATCAAGTTCGATATTCTTTTTTTATGGAGATGATACCATAACCGAATCAGAAACCCAGTTCAACTACAACTCTGCGAGTTCAAATGGTTGATTCCTTTGGGTCAATTTTTAGTCCAATTCAATTCTGGTTTAAATTGCTGATGTTTCTACTTGGTTATTTATCATATCTATTTGAAACACACACACACATATGTGTATATATATATATATATATATATATATATATATATAGAGAGAGAGAGAGAGAGAGAGAGAGAGAGAGAGAGAGAGAGACAGTGGTGGATGTAAATCATTTATATGCAAATTTTATAGAAACACACCAAGAGCATTAACTAAATAACGGGATTCTCTAATGGTGGGAAATTCAACTATAAAGGATGTATGTGTATGTGTATGTGTATATAAGGCTTTGACTATGCTTGTGACAAAAAAAACTATTGAAATCATTCTCAATTAATTAGATTATTGATTGAAAGGTATGTAACTGAGATTAGAAGAGAAAAATAAACAGTATATATATATAGAGAGAGAGAGACAATCAAGTACATATACTAATTGTATATATACATTTTTACTTTTCATTCTCAATCTCAGCTACCAATATAAATATATATATAAAGAAAAAAAAGCAGTTCTATCTTTCACTCTTACTCTTTCTCTCCCTTCTTATATATATAAGAGAGAGGGGGTGCCATACATTGTTTGATCATCATTTGTGTGATCAATACAATTGTAGTGATCAAGTCATCTATATTGTATTACATTTAATGCATCTATATATGTTAGATGGCATCGATTGTGTCGATATTCACATACGCTTTGATATGCAACACGGATCATCTAGTGGAGTCTAGCATCATTGTTTGATCATTATTATTATTTACGTGATCAATCAAACAGTAGTGATTAAGACACATGTCTTAGTATCATATTTAATTCATGTATATGATAGTCTTCCCAACCGAAAGGCTCAACATTTTGTTGGGCATAAACAATGAGAGAGTACGAGGGCTAGGTAACGGAGAGGGAAGGACGATAGAGGATGGTCATGGCCTTCCCCAATCTCCGAGTAACCCACCACGTCAATTCCTCCTCCAGCCATCGTTTTCTAAAGTCGTTTCACGGATACCCACATTATCAATTTGCCTCCCTACTTCTGCTCATTTCGCCCAAAAACTTTCTAACGAATGTTTTGGCCTCACCAACGTTCAAATTCACTCTTTCCATGCATTTTTTGCACCCAATACAGAAATGGAGAAGAATCTTCTTATAAAAATAAAAAGAATTAATGCAAGATTTTAATCTTGAACCCTTTTAATGAATGGGTGTACTCATCTCTTTCTACTCAACAATAATCAAGAAAGAGGAAGAGACCATTTCTTTTTGGCAAGGTGTAAGGTTGTGGGAGGTTGACGAGTGAGCTTGGCTTGACCAATCTAAAAGAGAAGAAGAATCTTCTTATAAAAACAAAGAAAATTAATGAAAGATTTTTATCTTGAACCCTTTTAATGAATGGGTGCATTCATCTCTTTCTACTCAACAATAATCAAGAAAGAGAGAGAGACTGTTTCTTTCTGGCAAGGTGTAAGGTTGTGGGGGTTTGACGAGTGAGCTTGGCTTGACCAGTCTAAAATCAGACAAAGAGAGAAAGAAAGAGATAGAGAGCTATAAACAATGAATTAGAATTATTTTTATCGAAATTCATGCAACGTGAGGCAGGATCAGATTTAATGTAAACCCACATCATCTTTATATATATATATATATATATATATATATATATATATATATATATATATATATATATATATATATATATATATATATATATATATATATATATATATAGTGATTTTGCTTCCTTTTCGACTATTATTTTTGGAGATATGAATATCTAATATTGTTTTCATCTTTCTTTAAAAACTTTAAGGATTTTTAAAATTATATTCATGTCGCTGAAAAGTATTAATAATTACCTAAGGAAACATGTAAGATGTAATATATATTATACACCAATTCAATAATATGTAACAATAAATAATATTTTGATAATTAACTTAGATAATTGATTGTTGGTTGGCCTTAGTGAAAAGGTTCACCAAGAATAATGCACCATTACCTTTTCCCCTTTTACAAGCTTTTACAAGGAGGGGTCCTCCTTCTCATATCTCCATAACTCTTCAGCGTGATTTTGAACTTTTTATAAGAAAAGAGGAAGAGAAATTAAGGTTTATATAGTTAAGCCTACAAATTTATTATTTTTAAACCAACATAAAGTCATATCATACTAGATATATTCATTTAGCACTAAGAGTGTTAGCTCAACAACAGGATGCTCTAGCACCATTGTTGTTGGTGGGAAGTTCAATTCCTAGAGGATGCATGTGTGATTGTGTGTTAGGCTTCAATGCGTTCTTGTAACCCCAAAAGAGATAGATTCTTTTAAAATTTTAATAACTTATAGGCCGAAACTCGAAGTGGAATGAGGTTGCTTATTGGCATGGTCTAATTTTTGTGCAAAGAGGATTTAGATGAAACAAAAATCCTCTTGTTATCCTTGATCTTATTCTAACCTAATAAGTTCTTGTTATGACCTAACACTTTTGTGGTCTTCCTCTTAATATTTTTACAATCTAGTTTCTTGTATTTTCTTATCGAAGCTTCCTTTGGTCGTCTTTCTACGTATCCAAATCATCTTAAATGATTTTTTCTCATTTTATCTATTGATACCACTCCTCATTTATTTCTAATAACTTTATTATGTATATGATCTTTTCTTGTGTTACCACTCATCTATCTCAATATCTTCATTTATACCACAAACATCTTTTATATATATTGATGATTAACTGCCCAACACTTAGAACCATAAAACATAGTAAGTCAATTGGTATTCTAAAATATTTGCCTTTCAATTTTAATAGTATCTTCTTATCACTTGAATACATGATGTGCCTCTCCATTTAACTAACCTACATTAATTTTATGTATAATATTTCTATCAAGATATCATGTACATTAAATTTAAAGTAATATATATATATATATATATATATATATATATATATATATATATATATATATATATATTGATTATATCTTTCCCACTACTAATGTTGTTCACTTATACTCGACCGTTACTTTTTGCGGGTTCAAAAACCCTTAAAGCATTTTAAATTGCACTAGTACTACCAAAAAACAATGGATAAGTATGAGTGAGTGTGTCAAATGGTGCGAAAGATCTAATTTTCCTATATATAAAGAGAAATTACATCTTGCACACGCCATCTCCTCACTTTATAAAAATGTAAACGGCAACTATATAATACTTGTGCCTCTAATTCACTGTCAAAGTGTGCATGATTCAGTTTTATATATATATATATATATATATATATATATATATATATATATATATATATAGAGAGAGAGAGAGAGAGAGAGAAAATTGGGGTATAGTATTGCGGTATTGACTCAAACTGAAAGTTGGGTTGGGTTTGGGTAAATTGGGCTATAGTATTGCGCTATTGACTCAAATAGAAAGTTGGGTTGGGTTTGAGTAAAACTGATTTTGTTCCAAATTGGTGTTACCCAATCCGAACCTACCCACTACTGCCTATAGTCTCATCTACACACATGCACTTGTTCGCATTGGTTGTTTGAGAAGTAAGAGATTGGGTTGTCAACGGGTTGAACAACAAATGCATTCAAGACTCTGCATTCGATTGTTTGGTTTGGGATACGAGAAATATCCTACACCAATTCCAAATATCTACTTTTTAAACGTATGAAACCAATAGAAGATAACATGAGAAAAACAAAACGTGATTGTGTGACTCAGTGAGTCAATTAGAACTTCAATACAAAGATATAGAGATTTGGAGCTTCAATACAAAGATATAGAGATTTGGAGATGAAAAACAAAAGAAGTCATGAAAGACCAAAAAACTGTTAGTAGGAGTAGATAGAACTTGATCATTCTATTTAGAATTAAATTGAGTTAGTACGGCATCGATCATAGTAGTGGTCAGAGAGCAATCGCGTGGAGTGGTGAGAGTACAAAAGAGGTCTTTAAGTGATGTATTCCAAGCATTCACTCGCAGAAGACACACGACTCCGTATATATATATAAGAGAGAGATTGAATAAGAGTTGTTAGGCTTTCATTCACGCTAAATCATTCATTTCAATCTTATTAAAGATCAAATACATATTTACATTAGAAAAGTAAAAAATACTTTAAGTATTTTATCCACTTGTTGTTCAACACGTTGAATCCCAATCTATTATTTCTCAAACAATAAGTACCAATATATCATCGATGACAATGAAACTTATCCAGATTAAAACAAAAATTGCAATTTGTTAGTAACCTCTTTTGCTAAAGCAGGAACATGTGCATTCAAAGAAAAGTGAGCAGTCCACCTGAAGCGAATCAAACTCGAAGTTTCTTTAGTCAATTTTTTTTTTAAATTACAGTCCTATAAGAACAATACTAATCTAGTAGATGGAAGCTCTCAGCAAGTCCTCCCCTTTCTTTTTCTGATAATATAAACACAATTTTTCTCTCTTTTTAAAAGCATAAAATTGGGAAGGGGAGAGAGGCAAATCCAAACCACAACACTGGTAACACTCCGGTGAGATTCGAGAAATTGGATGGTTGTTGTTTCACAAAATAGCATCGATCGGATCTCAAACATATTCTGTGAAAACCTCTCCGTCATCATCGATATAACAAGTGAGAAAAACAAAACGGGAAAACCGAAGAAGAGGACTCTACAAATCTGTTTGTAGTCAATTTGCGAGCTCCTTTCTTTCATCGTTCTTGTTTTTTTTCTGATCGTCATCTCTTCTCCTGCAGCATCCTTCTGCAAGCGACTGCCTAACAACAAGAAGATTGAAAGCAGATATTGACCTGATGATTTCCCTCTTTCCACTCTTGTATAGTCTTGTAGAGACTTTCTCTACCCTTCAACAAACTTTATGAGAGTTAATTTACTAAACTACGCTAAGTCTTTCTTGATAATACCTTGATTGCCCTATATATTTTCAGAATACCCTTAGACTTTCTGATAATTCCATAAGACTACCTAAAATTCTCATAAAAGTGGCTTATATCAATTTTCTGTTGACCTTGTTGATTTTTGAAAATCACTAAACAATGCTTAGTGCAGAAATTACAAATCTATCTGTCAACTTTTCATAAAATTTTATAGCAGGTTAAATTTAATTTTGATATAAAAATCTTTGTCATTTGCATATTAATACTTCAAATATTTAACTATTTGATGACAGGTACAAAATATTATTAGGCTTTGACCTCTGCTTGTAACAAAGAAAAATATATCGAACTCATTCTCAATTAATTAAATTATTGATTGAAAGGTATGCATAATCGAGGTTAGAAGAGAAAAATAAAATATATATAGAGAGAGAGATAGAAAATCAAGTACACATACTAATTGTGTGTATATATATTAACTTTTCATTCTCAATCTCAGCTACCAATATATGTATATATATATATATATATATATATATATATATATATAAAAGAAGAAGAAGTTTTATATTTTACTATTACTCTTTCACTCGCTTCTTATATATATAAGAGAGAGGGAGTGCTATACATTGTTTAATTGTTATTATCATTTGTGTGATCAAGCGAATTGTGGTAATCAAGGCACCAACCCTGTATTACATTTAATGCATCTATTTACATTAAATGGCATCGATTGTATTGATGTTGATAAGCAGTTTGATATGCGCCACATATCATCTATTAGAGTTTAGCATCACTTTTGATAGGCGGTTTGATATACGATACAGATCGTCTGCATCACTTTATATATATATATATATATATATATATATATATATATATATATATATATATATATATGTGACACTTTTGATCATTATTATCATTTGTGCTATCAATCGAACATTAATGATTAAGACACACATCTGATAGCATATTTAATATATGTATATGGTGATTAAGACACACATCTTGAGAATCGATTGTGTTGATGTTAACAGGCCATTCGATATGCCACACAGATCATCTAGTAGGGTCTAGCTATGTATAAATGAAAAGAGATCTTTTTACGGAATAACATCTCTAATAAAATAGAAACTTGTGTACAAATATGAACTGCGCTAATTCGAACGGTCAATCTTAAAAGGGAGTGGGTTATTCCTCTTACTAAAAGGGAGGGAGGGAGACGGTGGGAGACGGTGCAGGATTCGTGAAGGGAGAAAGGAACACCAAATTGTTGAGGAAATCAGGTTTCCATTGGCTTTGGCCTTTTGCTATGCATGCCATTTGATTGCAGTTGCATATCTTCTAAAACCCATTGGATTTGGGGTGTATGATTGGACAGTCTGTATCTAATTTAGATTTGTTCTTCAAGGCCTCCGAGTTATGGTTCAACAACTAGTTTGGGAACAACGGTTATCGAGTTCCTGATATTGAATTTTTGAAGTCATTATTCCTCCCTTTTCAATTGAGTTACTTGTTTTTAGTTGTTATTGCTTGATGAGTGCTTCGTCTCATATTCTTTGCTGTATTTGTTATTTGAAATGATTAAATTCTTCTTTTGAATTTCAAGAATTTAGAAATATGAGATTTTAAAATTTATCATGTTTTGAGCATTACGTGGAGAGTATATTAGATTGTAAGCAACTTTAGGAGTCTTTTCTTTAATGTTCAGAATTTATTTAGGAGGTTTTTTGTTCTGGCTTTTTTGTTGTTTAAAGTTCTGCTATTATTGTGATTCGTAGTTAAGTTCAATCTTGGTTGGCATTTGAGAAGATGATCAAGGGTCAAACCTATTCGGTGATCTTTTCTTCTATTTGCTGAACTTGTAATTCTATTATTTGGAACTTTGAGAAAACGTTTGTGCGAGTTGTTTGACCCTGTTGAGTTTGGAAGTGCTGGTTGATATTACTACCACTTAATGGCAATTGATGTCATCTATAATTCTTTTCACTACCACTTTATGACAATCGACATCATTTATAATTTTTTTCTTGTCAAGGATAAGATACATGTTGAAGAAAGAAAAAGAGGAGGAAAAGTTTTCCTGCTATTTTTTATTTAGAATTTTGTTGCCGAGAGGTTTGTTAAGAAGAGATAAGAATCCAGAACTTTGCAATATGTGTTCCTTAATACAATTGTTTCCGCTTGCGGTTTTTTTCTTTTCTTTTAAATAATTACAGATTATTTCTCTTCAATCTCAATTTCTTCCGATGCTGTCCTGTTTACCGGACCATATTCATCTTCCTGGAAAATTTGGTAAAGACAATACTGCGTAGTAGATGCTACTCATCTCAAATTTGGAAAATTACAAAGATGTACTGTAATTTTGAAAAAAGAGTTTGTCACTTTATCAGATATGGATCTTTATAAATAAAAAAACCCGATCCAATAAAGACATCCAAAATTTAAGCCTGAAAAGGTTAGGGCTTACGGGGCTTACAAACACGTTTGAGGAGATTCATGCAGCATCTCACCGCCTTCTCACCTCCGGCTGAAATCTGCACGACGGGCTGCGTGGGTAATGCTCCGCCAAGGCCGATACTATTCTTTTCTTTTGGTAGTTAGCGACTAAGGTAACCGTCTCTCTCTAGTTTGTTGACTTTGTTTGGCAATTTGAATCCCTTGGTGGTGAATTAACATGTGCGAATCGAAGTGTAAAACATTGTGATTTGTGGGTCGTGGCACATTAAAACCCACAAAATTTTCTGATCAGTCATTGTGAAATTCTTTGTTTTTTCTAATTGTTAGATCATATTCTTGCTTTTGTTGGGGGATCTTGACCTTTCTTTTCACATTTCTATCATGTGCTGATAGGAAAGGCGGCAGGACTTAGTCCCAATGAATCACACACTAACGATAGCATTTCTATCATGCCAAAAGTGGTGAGTGAGGCTTGTTATTAAAACAAGAAGGCAAATGGGAAAAACCTAAACGAAATTAAGTTCTTGCAAAGAAAATATATCCAGCAACAATCGACTTGGTTCTGTTTGAGCCATTTTAAAAGGCTACCTTGAACCTTCTCATTTTAATTCATAACATCCAAATTCTTAAATGTTACATTTTCAAATTTTTTTCCTTTAAGAGAAATGCACTTGAATGAGTAGGAAGATATGTATCTCTGATAAAAGGTTTCTGTGCATTGTTAGCTCCATTACTTTGATATTTCTTAACGCTGCTAATAGTTATTAATTTGAAAAATGTTAAAGCTGCTAAGTGTTATTAATTTGAAAACCAATTAAACAAGTTTGTATTAAATTATAACATTTTAGGTTTCTATGTATTGTTAAAGCTGCATTGTTAGCTCCATTACTTTTATACTTGATGTTAAAGTTATTATTATTTCATTTGATTTTGATGTTAACTCTTAAGATATTGATATTATAATCAAACTTTAAAAGTATTAATAGTATCATACGGTTCATACCATTTTAAATAGCACTATTATGTTACAAAATCAATTAATCATATACGTGAATAATTTTTAAATAATGAATTTTAAAATAACAATATTAATGAGTAAATAAGCCGGTAGAACTCATACAAGTGTGCCTCACTCCCAAAAAAATCCTCGGTCCGCCACTGATAGCATCATTGAATTACAAACGTGATCTTTTAGTGACAGGATGTAAGAGTCACTTTTTCCCACTGCAGTACCATGAAATTCTTGCAATAATTATGAAATCTGCTGTTGAAGGATGCAGAGCAGTTCTGAATTGATTGTTAAGTACTGCTTTGGAACTTGAGGTTGCAAAATGAGCAGGATGGGTGGGCTTGGCCGTGGGTACGTGATATTGGACATGTGATTCCTTTAATCTTTGACTGTATTCAATCTTTCTTTGTAAATTTGTGGTTGATATTTATACTTCGTAACTGGAATAGTCATCTTGGACCTTGACGCGGTGACTTTTCAATTTTCCTTTACAGTGGCATCGTGAGAAAGCCTAAGGAGATGATGGGACTTATTATTACAAGTGTATTTGGAGTTGTTTTTGGTTTCCTGATAGGAATTTCTTTCCCCACAGTTTCTTTGATAAGAGTATATAGATCTGCTCTCTCGTTCTCAATTCTCCATTTGATTCTAAACAATTAACTTTGTCCATTTAATTCTCACCATTTAACCTGCTTATTTTATGAGCATTGACGGGTGTTATTTTGAACCTTATTCTGGCAGTTCAATTTTCCTTCGAGCCTTTTGCCCTCAATCGATCTTTCTTACATTGAAGATAGAAATTCTGGTATTACAACTCAAACATTGTTAAATCATGCGTGGACGTCTCAAAATCACACAAAGTACAGGTTCCATGCGAATGATAGTTCTAAGGTATCCTTAATTGCATTTGTAAGTTTTCATGTATCAGGATTATCAAAAGGCTTTGATTTTCTGATATTCTCCTTCACATTTGAGTAAGAAAATGTTGTTTATGTTGCATGTCTGCATACTAATTTTGAGATAGCTTTTTGAGTTTGTTTCCGTAGTGTGAATACTTAATATGATATTTTCCATGTGTGTGTATTTATTTGTGATAGCTTTTTAGGTTTGTTTTTGAACTCTCTTTTTTTTCTTTGTTCAGGATCGGTTGTATATATAAATGGGACCTATAATCTATACTTTGAGCTTATAAATCACAATAGAAAACAAAACAATATGTTGCATAATTCATTCATCTCGGTTATGCTGCAAAAGCTGTATGAGATTGTGGTTCTACATCATGGCAGATTATTTCTTTCTCATGGTATTTTGCTCTGGGGGCACAGTTTGGTAAAAATCTAGACCTGATTTACTTAGTTCCAGGCTTCCAACTACAAGAAGTGCATTTGATATGGCATGAAAGACCAGTCAATCCAGATAATCAAAGCAGCCAAAAAACTTACCCTCACCATATGTTTCTGTTTGTATACTGAGATATCACCTTGAGCATTTTGTTTTTTGAACATTGGTGCTTTCGGTCAAACAGCTAACTGTTCACACTGCTAAGAATACACGAAGTAGTTGCCTCCTAAGCTATATCACCTTAGTTATTATTTTAGTAGCACCTGATTATGTAGGCTTCCCTGCATAAGTTTGAGAAGCCAAATTTTCTTTCAACGCTTGTTTCCAGTTACTTTCAATCCACGGAATGACTTTAAGTGTCCTCTTTCATGGAGTCCATTTTTGTTGCCAATATCTTTTTTCACCCTAATAATGAATTGGTGAGTTCAAGTCGTTTTTTTTCTGTTGTGATTGAAATGTATTCGGAAGTTTTTCTGTTTTGCATTGATCGGTTGTTGTATGAACATGATGCAGATCTATGTTCCAACCAATCCTCGTGGTGCAGAGACTCTACCACCTGGCATTGTTGTCCCTGAATCAGATTTTTATTTACGCAGACTGTGGGGTAAGCCCAGTGAGGTGTGTGCCTTCAAATAATATGCAGTTTCCTATTTTCCTTTTAATGATTGCTGCCTGTCTTTGGAGCTAATTGACTTTGCCTTCTTCTGCAGGATCTGCCAATCAAGCAGAAGTACCTAGTAACCTTCACTGTTGGTTACGGACAGAGAAACAATATTGATGCTGTAGTGAAAAAGGTAAACCAGTTGCTAGCTTTCTTGCTTGCTTCGCTCTTTGAAATCTCTTTTTTGTTGATGTTGTTACTTTGACAGTTCTCAGAAAATTTCACCATTCTTCTCTTCCACTATGACGGACGGACTAGTGAATGGGACGAGTTTGAGTGGTCAAGGCGGGCAATTCATGTCAGTGCGAGAAAGCAAACTAAATGGTTTGTAAAGACCGGATACTGCTTGTTAGTGTGCCACTAGTTACAATATGGGACAAGAATGACAAATAAAGAACCATTTTCCAATTTCAGGTGGTATGCGAAAAGGTTCTTGCATCCGGATATTGTAGCTGCATATGACTATATATTTATCTGGGATGAAGATTTAGGGGTTGAGCACTTTGATGCTGAGAGGTACTCTTTTAGGTTTATGTCTCTTTGTTCAGAAGATGCTGGCTTCTGACCTTGTTCTGCGCTCAGATATGTAGAATTGGTAAGGAACCATGGACTAGAGATCTCACAGCCTGGACTGGAGCCAAATAAAGGATTGACATGGCAAATGACAAAAAGGAGAGGGGACCGTCAAGTTCACAAGTATGTCTTACAACCTAATGGAGAGTTCACATATGACATCGGCTCTTTATATTCCTCATATTTACTGTAACATCAGTAGCAACCCTATTCTGAATTTGAGTATTTGTGTGTGCGTATTTGTTGTATTCAGAGACACTGAAGAGAGGCCCGGCTGGTGCACCGACCCACATTTACCACCTTGTGCTGCGTATGGATCTATATGATTATGCTAGTCAACGTTACTATTTTGCATGAGTTTTCCCTCTATTGATATCTTTGAGACTCCAGGTTTGTAGAAATAATGGCACCTGTGTTTTCTCGAGATGCATGGCGTTGTGTATGGCATATGATTCAGGCATGTATTTCTCCTTGATTTCACACTTAAACAAAAACTGCTGCATGTAATTGGTATTCAGCAGCTATGGTTGAATCTGTGATTGCAGAATGACTTGGTTCACGGATGGGGCTTAGATTTCGCACTTAGAAAATGCGTAGAGGTAAGTGCTTCCTTTCGTTCCAGAAATTCCATTTGGATATATTTCCTAGGCTCAACAATTTAGGGTCGATGTGTACATATATGCAACTTTGATTTTCTAAAAATCCAGAATTGTTTCCAAGCATCGGTTTAGTTACCATGTCTCAGGTCTATGTTTCGTGTTTCTTGTCTTTGGAAAGGGCAGGGAGTGTAAAGCAATCTTTTAAATGTATAATGTGACATAGTAACTCATATTTATTGTTTTAATACATTTATCGGTTTGTATCATGCTGTAGCCTAATCTATCTTATGACATCATTGTGACGTATCACACAATATACTTTCTTCTTTTGTAACCTTTTTTTTCATTAAATTGAAAAATAGATTATACCATACCATATAATACATGTATGGTACCTAAATGATATCCATGAGTACCCCTTATTGCATGACCAAAAATTCCAATACGCCTAAATAGGTGTTGATATGTATCAGTCATATCTCACCTTTCAAGGAAAAAAGGAAAAGGTATGACTGAAATCAATTTTCAAGTTCATGAACCCTGTATCAACTGTATCCTGCAATGTCATCCATACACTAGTATTGTGGATGCAACATTTAACGATACAGGTTGATACAGTGATGCGGCCAATATGACATGTACGATTTGTGATACGGCCTGTGTATCGTATCAAATTTTGCATTAGTTGGGTACTTATGAAGAGGTATTGTACAACGCACATTGATACAGATTATACACACAGGAATCAATATAAAATCCCAATATTGTTGTAAAGGCAGTTTTGTACAGCAGAATATGTTCAATTGAGTTTCCAGTTCCCTATCTGCCTACTATTCTTCTCTTTTCTTCGTTGATATTTTCTAGCAATTTTCCACTGCATGGTTCCAATACACTATGGGTTAATTTACCTACCATATTTTTTGGTACAATTTACCTACTATATTTAATCATGATGTCAATTATGTAGCCTGCACATGAGAAGATAGGCGTCGTGGATTCTCAGTGGATTGTGCATCAGGTTGTTCCATCTCTCGGAAACCAGGTAACAGAAATTTGCCAAAAGGTTTATTTTCATGTGCATTCCCCTGAACAAGGGTCTTACTGTAAATACCTTTTCATTTTTTCTCTTTACAATGGCAGGGTCAAGCACAGGATGGAAAAGCACCATGGGAAGGGGTATGTTACGAGCAACAAGAGAAAACTGGCAATATTTATTTCAATTGTTGCGTATAAACCAAACCCATAGAAACCGTTCTGCCTAATTCTTAGTTGCCCTTGATCTCGATCTGAGTTGCATATTTATTTTGATTTGTGTCGACACTGGCAGGTTAGGGAAAGATGTAGAAGTGAATGGGCCACGTTTCAAACCCGGCTGGCGGATGCCGAGAAGGAATATTTTGCATCTAAGGGGTTACCTCTACCCAATTCTACAACAACAAATTAGAAAGATAATTAATAGCCCTTTTGCACTAGATTGAACGTCAGGCATATATATGTTATTACCCTTTTAACTTCCTTTAACAATTTTATTTTTTTGGGCTATACTTATTGCCTTCTGTAACATAAATGTGTTATTTCCATAATTTCGTTTTATTAAATTTCTACAAACTTCATACCACACTGCATAGTAGCAGATTGATCAGAATTACACCAATGAACCCATGTAGCTAGGATGCCACCTGATGTGTGGAAAGGCTTGGTTTAGGGTGGCACCGAAGAACCATTTAGCTGACCCGACCTAGTACGCCAAAGGGCTTGGTTTTGCTTTTGGTTTTGGATAGGGCATGATATTGGACTTGAAAATTTACTGTATGGAGAGCTTGGTGTCTAGCAACGATGATACAGATTCAGTATGGAGATGAAACGGAATCAGGAATTCGATGGTGGTACTTGCTTACAATTAATCCTTGTCACTGCCGCCTTAGTGTGGAGAAAGCCGTCACATAGTGTAGAATGTTCTAGTTTGGTACTGGTGATCCCTCTTGAGCTCGGCGAGAAACGACCATAGCCAGTGATTTAAGTTATGTAAAGATGGGCATTTCCTGTAATCTACTAGCCTTGGCCCTGGCTGATTCTCCAATCTACAGGGCTTTCGGGGCCTGATTTGTAGGCCCTGTGGTGAGACTATGATCTACCACGAGACCCATTATGCCACCATTTTGCGGGTTGATGGAACTGAATCCTATCTTGCTTAAGTTAGTGATGAACCACTTCTAAGTTGATAGAACACGGTTTTTAGATATTGCACCAAAATGATTAAACAGTTTAAATGCACAATGAGCAATAGCTCACCTGGCTGGGCGGTCATCTTACAAGATCAAGGTCCTCAGTTCGATTCGTGGGGGTCCATCTGGTTTCGGCCTCCCCATTATACGGAAAAAAGAACCTACAGTTTAATTTCTCTTATTAAAAAATATGATATAGTGATTCATGTCAAATTAGTCGTGTTAAGTCCATCTGTAATGATTGGATTTCCTCAAAACAACTCGCGTCATGATCGTGGTGACTAGAGCATGTACCGGGTCGTGGTTCTCACGGGGATCCCTCAGTCTATAGTGTTTACTTAATGTGTTTGCTCACCTGGTTAGGGGGTTGATTCACAAATTGAAGGCCATGAGTTCGTGTCACTTTGGCCTCCCCATCGTACCAAACAAAGCAGAAGGTAGCGATGCTCTTCCCAAAGAGCGGGCACCATTGGCACCACAGGTGAGATGTAGAACCCAAGGTCGCTTGGCCCTTGAGAATCATTTGCAAGGATAAATTCTTAACTTTTGAAAGCGAAATTATTCTCATATTAGTCTAGTCAGTTTCACTCCTATAAGTGCATTTAGCTGCTAAGGTATGGGATTATGTCAGCATTTTAAGATATTGAATGGATTAAAACTAGTAGAAATGACTTGAATGCTACAAAGCTGTAGGATATTTCATATTTGTAAATGAACGTGGTTATTTTGGAGTAAGGTCCTTTTAAGAGAAAGAGGCAAGTTACATCCACCTTTGAAACTACGTAAGTAAAAAATTTTGGCGAAGAGTTGTAAACACCTAAAATTTAAAAAAAATATTTGTTTTTTTCAAAAGTTCTCTTTTACAAGTAAAATTATGGTCATCGGTTTTTTAAGGGTTTTTTCAACAAAGACACCTTAAGTAAGCTCATTTTCATCCCAAAATTTTGTAATAACCTTAAAATGAGGGTTACTTTGAGTCCCATAAAAAAAAATGAATTTTCAAAAAATCCAGAAAATAACCATTTTACCCTCAAGGTTGTACTAGCGAAATTTCGATGTTTCAAGTGTTTCTTTCAAAGAAAAGGTTGCAAAAGTTAAAAAGGTCATTTGCAATCAAAATAAGTTCTAACTTCAAAACATTTATAAATGATCATTTTACCCCTATAGAATATTCAAATTAAAAAGACAAAAAAAAGAATAAACAAGCTTAAAACATGGCTTACTTGGTTAACTTGGTTTACAAGAAAAAAAGACGATAGACGTTCGATAAAATCTCGTTAACTTGGTTTACACTTATCTAAATACCTCCAAAATAGTGTCGTTTGAAAGCTAACATCTGTAGCTTTCCAAATTGATAAGGTCATAGAAATTGTAATCTTACGTACAAAGATACGAGTGTTTTACTGAGACCTTGAATCTTAGTTATCGATATTATCCAAAATTCTAGAATAGCATTCGATTTTGATTATCCAATGATCCAAAAATACAAATAAAAATTCTTAATAAAACTTAATACTTGGTTGTCACTTAGGTAAAATTTTTGAGATTTTTGAACCCTAATAAGAAAGTTTATGCTCTAAAACAGAACCAATTCTATTTTCACATAACTGAACATGTTTTGGCCAAGTGAAATGCATGTCATTTTAGAAAAAGTTGTTTTGAATCAAAATTGTTTTCAGCTCAAGAAAGCCTATGTCAACAAGAACCTATTTTCCCACAATCTCCGAATAGTCACATAAATCTTTTTTGTAAGTTCGAGTAAACTTACTAGCATTGCAAGCAAAGTTTTCAAGTCTATATACAACAACAACAACAACTAAGCCTTTTCCCATACTAGACGGGGTCGGCTACATGGATTCTTTGTTTCCACAGATCTCTATCGTGTGCCATGTTAGCAGTTAACTCCCAATAAGCTAGATCATTCTTTATTGTTTCTTTCCAACACTTTTGTGGTCGTCCTCTACCTCTTTTAATACTTTCCAAATTTAGTTTTTCTAACCTTCGTACAGGTTCTTCTTTTGATCTTCTTTCTATATGTCCAAACCATCTTAAACGATGTTCTCTCATTTTATCCTCTATTGGTGCCACTCCTAATTTGTTTCTAATAACCTCATTATGTATACTGTCTTTTCTTGTATGACCACTCATCCATCTCAACATCTTCATTTCTGTCACAGACATCTTTTGTACATGTTGATGATTAACTGCCCAACACTCAAAACCATAAAACATGGCAGGCCTAACTGCTGCTCTATAATATTTACTTTTAATTTTAATGGTATCTTCTTATCACAAAGAATACCTGATGCTCCTCTCCATTTTAACCAACCAGCATTAATTCTATGTGTAACATCTCCATTAATTCTTCCATCACTTTGAAAAATTGACCCTAGGTATTTAAAACTTTCTTTTTGGGGAATGTAATGTATGCCAATTTTAATTTTTATGTCCTCTGAAGTAGCCAAATGATCAAACTTACATTCCATATATTTTGTCTTTGTTATACTAAGTGGGAGGCCTTTGTTTTCTAATGTTTCTCTCCATAGTTCCAATTTTCTATTAACTTTTTCCTTAGACTCCTCCACTAATACAATGTCATCTGCAAATAACATACACCAAGGTACTTCATCTTGAATATGTTTTGTTAACTCATCCATCACCATTATAAATAAGTATGGACTTAAAGTTGATCCTTGATGTAACCCAATATTAACTTCAAAGAAGTCTGTCGTTCCTTCATGAGTCCTCACACATGTTTTTGCACCATCATACATGTCTCTTATAAGGTTAATATATGTCAATGGGATACCTCTTTTTTCCAAAGTTCTCCAAAGAACCTCCCTCGGTACCCTATCATAAGCTTTTTCTAGATCAATAAATATCATGTGAAGGTCTTTCTTTTTTGCTCTAAAATGTTCCATAAGACGTCTCAAAAGGTGAATCGCTTCAATAGTAGATCTACCTGGCATAAATCCAAATTGGTTCTCTGTTGTACTTGATACTTGTCTTAACCTACGTTCGATAATTCTTTCCCATAATTTCATAGTAGGACTCATTAACTTGATACCTCGATAATTCACACAATTTTGAATGTCTCCCTTGTTCTTATATACGGGTATAAGTGTACTTGCTCTCCATTCCTCGGGCATCTTTTGGTTTTTCCATATTTCATTAAATAGTCTTGTGAGCCAAGTGATTCCTATTTCTCCTAGTATTTTCCAAACTTCTATAGGAATATTATCTGGTCCTACCGATTTACCACTCTTCATATTTTTAAGAGCCTCTTTGACTTCATTCTTTTGAATACGTCGGTAGAAATTGTGGTTTATATACTTTTCTGACTTGGCTAAATCTCCTAAACTAATACTAACATCTTTATTTTCATTAAAAAGATTATAAAAATAGTTTTTCCATCTATTTCTTATATCATCATTTGCCACTAGAATTTTTTCATCCTCGTCTTTTATGCATCTAACATAATTAAGATCTTTAGTTTTCTTATCTCTAGCCCTAGCTATCCTAAAAATATCTCTTTCACCCTCTTTTGAGTTGAGTTTTTTATATAAGTCCTTCCAAATCTTAGCTTTTGCTTCACTAATGGCCTTTTTTGCTTTCTTCTTTACTTTCTTATAAGCTTCTAAAGTTTCACTAGTTTTCTTAGCATAATGTAATTTGTAACATGCTTCTAAAGCTTCTAATAGCCTTTTTTGTTTTGTACTACTTCACTCCACCACCAAGCTTCTTTTTGTGCCGGTACACCTCCCTTAGATACCCTTAACACATCTTTCGCCACTTTCCTAATATGTATAGCCATATTGTTCCACATATCAGAGGGTGTGCCAACATAATTCCAAACATCTCCTTGAAGGACTTTTTGTTTAAATATATCTTCTTTCTCGCTTTTGAGGTTCCACCATTTAGTCCGAATAGCTCGATGCACTCTTTTCTTCTTTGTCCATTTTTTTATTTGTAAATCCATAACTAAAAGTCGATGTTGGGTGATTAAGCTTTCTCCTGGAATTACCTTACAATCTTTACAACACGCCCTATCTTTTTTTCTACAAATAAAGTAATCAATTTGTGTTTGTGATAAGCCACTCTTATAAGTAATTAAATGTTCATCTCGTTTTTGAAGATTGTATTGACTATAAAGAGATCAAATGACATAGCAAAATTTAAAATCTCCCTACCTTCCTCGTTTATATCCCCATAACCAAAGTTTTTTTCAAGTCTATATAAGACCGAAAATTTTTGTTTACAAGTGTCTCTTTCTTGCCTCAAAGAGTTAGGAAGTATGTAAATCATTGAACCTAGTTTATCACCTAACGTTTGACACAATGTTATATGACATTTTATTTAACGACCCCAAATGTCAAGAGTAAGCAACTATTTTTTGTTGGAATCGATCTAATCGCCATGTGTTGATTGGGTTATATTACCCATTTGAAAATATTCATGATTTCATTTGATTTTAATGTCATTCAACAGTTTCTAAACAAGCCTAAATTGTATACTTTTGCATGATCGACACTTGCTTTGTTAAATTGTGGAAAGTTGCATCGTAAACGATCTTCACTCGTCATGCTCATCCGATTGCTGGAATGGCACCAGGAATCCCATGATTTTGTCCATTTTCTATTATGATTTGGATCGATTATACTTGTGTACCTTTTGTTTAGAAACTTGTCATTTAGTTACGTTTCACGTTCTGAACTGAGTTTTACTCTTTATTGTTACTTTTTATGATGAATAAAAAATCTTTGTTGAGAAAGCTTGTATGTCATAAAGCATAAGTCTGCACCTTGTTTCATTTGTGTCTGTCTCTATGTCAGGTAGCTGTAGTTTTTCCCTGTTTGAGCCCGGTATTTGTCGCTGACCAGACTGTCTTAGACAGTCACGTTGTTTGTCCTTCAACCATCGGACATGGTGGTGGTGTTCATGGAACCGTGAAAACTGAACCAAACTGGCGGTTTGATTAGGTTCTATATGTCTGGCAGTCCAATTCTAACAGATTTGGTGGCATTGAAACCGAATCGAGCTATTATATATATAATCTTTATAAGCTTATGTTCATGAGTTTTATAACATTATATACATATAAAATGTGAATATATACATATATATGTATATGTATATAAAGTTTATATTCTTATATGGATTGAAATCTTGACAACTTTATAAGTTTATGTATATGAGTTTTATAACCTCATACATGTAAAATATGGACCGTAGATCCAAATAATCCGATAGCATAATACATTATATTTAGCAAAATCTCTACATAAATAGAACCATGGTTCAGTACCAAATCAAACCGGAACCAACTATTCGATTTGGTTCAGTTCTAAACATAGCATTGTTCGGTTCCCTTCCGTTCGAGGTTAGGCAAGAAGCGAACAGGTCAAATTTACTTCTTCTGGCACGACACATGGCAAGAGCGCCGCGTTGGCTACCTGTGTCAACTGATGCTAGCCTTAGGATGCTCACAAGTGCATGAAACCACATGCACATCGGCCATGACCGCGAGGCCCGTTTCATTAAATGCATTTGTGGTGTAACTAATGAAAATGTCATTATGCTTATACCTTTATGTGGTCTTTACATGACATTTGGACGACTTTCTTGTCTATTTTTATATTTTTGTACTTTCTTTACAAACCTGTATTAACTTTGCTCATCTAAGGGGTCACACTTTCATGACCGATCTCAAAACTCGATAAAGGAGGAGGGTTGTGATAGGCTTCCAACAACCAGCGTAAAATTTTGTCGGATTTATCATGACTTCTATAAATTATGATAGGACTATTTGAAAATAAAGAATCCATGTAACCAACCCCATTTAGTATGAGAAAATGCTTAGTTGTTGTTGTTGCTTCACAAACCTGTATTCTTGGACTAATCTTATTGACCCAATAGAGAAACATGCCTTGTATTCTTGTACCTTTTTCAGTGTGTGTTGATCACAATTGGTTCTTAACCTAGATGCTGTAGAATTAACTGAGCCATTCCGTAATCACAAGTCCAGCGACTAATATTTTGTGTTGTTAACCTAATATAACCCCCATAGCCATGGATAGGGAGCAAGTAAAAGGAAACCGCTATGTGCAAATAAATAGATCTGTTGGATGATTTTCAAAATACATAATATTTTAGGTTATGGTTGTTTTTATGGTACCGTATTAAAAGCCACTTACTTGAGTGGAATTGTACTCATTCGTAGTACTAGATGGTGATTATAACTCATGAATATTTAACAACTATGTTATGGTATTAAAAGTCACTTACTTGAATGATAATTATACTTATTAGTATCACTTGATAGTAGTTGTAACTCATGATTATTTAGCAGTCATGTGGTATTAAAAACTACTTATTTGAGTGAGAATTGTGTTCATTAGTAACATTTGATTGATAGTAGTTGTAACTCATCAATATTTAACATTCCTATTATAGCATTAAAGATCACTTACTTAAGCAATAATTGTGATTATCAGTAGCACTTAATAGTGATTATAATTTATATGCATTTAGTACCCTTATTATGGCATTAAGAACCATCTTCTTGAGTGGCATGATCATTAGTAGCATATCATGAGTTACAACTCCACTATGTCTATATATGATTTTATTATAAGGAAGATTCATCAAACTTTTCTCTTGTGTAAATCCTTTCCTACTTAATTTTTTAAAAGAGTTTTTAAATCTTATTGTAGCACTAATTGGATTTGCAATGTCATCATTTTTACTTTGTCGACTTATCTAAGACTCGATTGTGTTTGTATAAGACGAATTGAATTTGTAACATCATCATTTTTACTTTGTCGACTTATCTAAGACTCGATTGTGTTCGCATAAGACAAATTGAGGGTCTTTCTTTTATCCCAAATTTGTTGGTATCTATCGTATTTAGTTATTTGATATTGATGAAAACAAATAAACCTAACTTAACATTTATCCTGTCTCGAAGAATAACGCTATTCTATTTTTATAACCTTTGTTTATTAGATTTAAATTCAATCTGCTCGAGTGCAGATCACTTAAGAAACCGTGCCTTGAACATTAAGAATGTATAGTTAGTCCAACAGAAGACCTCTCCACGCGCAGTTGCAGCTGGTAGGGAGTTCGACTCTGGCATCGTGTGGGTAGGTGTAAAGCTTCAGCCGCCTCATGTAAAAAAATGAAAAAAGAAGAATGTACAGTTCCATATAACTCGGCGTAAAACCGGGATGTATTCTAAATGCGAGGTGATACATGTATTAAAATACCCAGTCAACAAAGAGTCATCCACCCTGGTATGGGAATATTAAAGAGAGAGAATAGTATACGGTATGACAAGGGTAGAATAGTGCTAATGTTTAAATTTGAGGGTCATTTTGAGACATACTTTAGGCAAATTAGTTCTTGGGTGGAAACGCGAGGGAAAAATTGTACCCTTTCCTTTAATTTAAACTGGGATTTCTCAAAATCACTCATTTACCATTGCTATATTGATAAAGTCCCAAACTAGACAGTCGGTTATACTACATTAAATGTCTAGCAAGACACAGTTTAGTTAACGACAAAAATGCATACACCCAGAGCGTTAGCTCATCATAGGGCTCTTGGCGGCCACTAACAGCTTAGTTAATGAAAAGAGTGCATTAAAACACATCAAGCGTGTATTGAGAGCATTAGCTCAACCGCAGGGCATCCATGCTGCTGGTGAGGAGTTCGATTCTCAGAGGGTGCATATGTGGGTGTTGGGCTTCAGCCTCGTAAAAAAACACCAAATGTGCTTACAGGGAGGGTTTATTCTGAGATATCCAAACAGAAGTTGCACGATACGACAGATTTCTGAAATGCACCAATTCAATTTCAGACAGTTTTCATGGACAGCACCTGTTTTCGGACATCAGGACCACATTAACCCGGTTCACAGTAAAGATTTGCCATTACACAGCTGCCCCCAAGTTCAGATGATACGACGTTTTGTGTTCATAATAAGACGATCTTTTCAAAACTAATGCACCGGTTCATGAGAACTCTAAAGTTAACAAGTGAAAATAAGTACTGCAACAGGTCACTCATTATGGTGACCGAGGCCCGCCTCTAACTCCTGTTTTGGTCCCAATACCACCAGTTCTGGGTCCAATTTCATTTGAAAAGCACGTGAAATAAAGGTGAAATACTGGCACCAGAACTAAGAACCACCAGTACTAGACCGTTGATTCAGGATCGGTTCCATGACAGGTGGAAATGGAACGGAACTTCAAGGTCCCCAGTTTGGTTTGGTTCAGTTCAGATCCAGCGCACGACCACCAGCCCGAGCCCAAACCGACCAACTCTAGGTGAACGTGCCTTAAATGGTCCGGTAGATGGCAACATGTCTAGGAGGAAGTTCATACTTGCATCCCATTTCTTTCGGGAGATTTGAGGCGAGTCTGGCCATTTACCTCTTCTGATTTAATAAAAATTTCCTGTCACACACACACGCAGAATCAAAGCATCCTCTTGAGGGCCTACATGTATCCTTTAGTGATCTGATCTTGTAATTCTTGAAAATCCCAGGCATCATCAGCCGAATACTTTCCTACAAGAATGAAAAAGCAATAACTCAAAATCGCCATCTTTCTCCAAATGGAATCGACTCAGAAAAATAGCGGAAGCAAGCATGAACTGAAGAGAGATTCCAAGTAGAATTATTCTACTTCAAGTTGCTCATGGGACATCAAAACAAAAATCAAGCGTTTGCCAATACTAAGTGACGTCAGCTACATGGATTTTTAGTCTCCATTGAGCTTGATAAGTTGCTCATGGGATGCAATCCAAAAGAATCCTTTTGAGAAACTGAAGGTGGACAACTTGGTCCACGTACTGCTAAGCAGGATTATGATGCTTTCTCTCCAAAAATCCGTATGATTTTATAAATTTAGTCATGATAACAGCCACAATTGGAGGATGAAAAGTACATGATAGAGATAAGGGTAGGACTTAAGATATGCTTACCGATAAAGTCTCTCTTAAGGGCCGTTAGATGTGCACAACTGCAACCACGAAAAGAGAAAGCAACTCTTAGATTGAATTGAAAACCCATTATATACGAAAATTGTAATTCTCTGATGAACATGTTTTTTCGAATCATTGAAATGATATGCACGTATATCTCAATGAAGTTGATCTTACCGCCACCAGAAATAGCAATAATAATAACAAAGAAAAAACTAGTACAAACATAAACAGTACAAGGTAGCAGGTCCAAAATAATGACAATGACAGATAATTCACTATATTCAGCTACAATATTGTTGGCTAGGAGGGGTTCGAGGGGGTGAGAGCAAGGTTATAAGCATGTATGAAGCAGAGTGACAGGAATTTGTTAATTGATCGTTCCCAGTCAAACTGCATTTGTGTTGAACATATGAATACAGTACCGACATGCTACTGAAAAAGAAGAATCTTCCGATACATTAATCTAACTTAACTTCAATGTCCCTTGGCCTATTCGTGTAATGATTTTCTACTCCCACGGTGGTTAAGAGGTGTAGGCTTGTAGCTATAGAGATGCCAGACTTTATAGAAGTTTTACACAAACAAAAACATGCTAGTGCTAAGTGTGGACTCGGGCAACGGTGGCTTCGGTTGCATGCGAAAACATCATGGCAGAGTAACATGTACAAGCTAACTGCAGGGTGTGAAGACATCTGTGGGGCCTTGAAGATGAGTACACATTGAATATATTAAGCATCAGCAAAAGGTTTGAGAGGACAGGAAACACAAAACAAATGCTTATCTAGATACTTAAATAACACCTGTCCACATTCAACATGACTTTCAAGAGGAAAGGACACACCTTCCAAGGGCCTTTCCAAAGTCTGCACATAGTGAGCGTATATATGTCCCTTTTGAGCATTTCACTCTAAATATCAAATTTTGCCTGCAGAAAACACGATAAACCAATATTTAACGTACCATTTTAACAACAACAAAGCCTTTTCCCATACTAGATGGGGTCGGCTACAAGGATTCTTTGTTTCCACATAGCCCTATCATGTGTCATGTTAGCAGTTAACTCAACATAAGCTAGATCATTCTTTATTGTTTCTTTCCAACACTTTTGTGGTCGTCCTCTACATCTTTTAATACTTTCAAAATCTAGTTTTTTATTCCTTCTTATAAGCACTTCTTTTGATCTTCTTTATATATATCCAAACCATCTTAAACAATATTCTCTCATTTTATTCTCTATTGGTGCTACTCTAATTTGTTTCTAATAACCTCATTATGTAGATAGTTTTTCCTTATATAACCACTCATTCATCTCAACATCTTCATTTTTGTCACAAACATCTTTTGTACATGTTGATGATTAACTGCCCAATACACAAAACCATAAAACATGGCAGGTCTAATTGCTGCTATATTACCTTTCAACTTTAATGGTATGTTCTTGTCACAAAGAATACCAGATGCTTCTCTCCATTTTAACCAAGCTGTATTAATTCTATGCATAACATCTCCATTAATTCTTTCATCGCTCTAAAAAATTGACCCTAGGTATTTAAAACTTTCCTTTTAGGGATGTAATGTATGACAATTTTAATTTTTATGTCCTCTGAAGTAACCAAAAGATCAAACTTACATTCTATATATTTTGTCTTTGTTATACTAAGTCAAAAGCCTTTACTTTCTAATATTTCTCTCCATAATTTCAATTTTCTATTAACTTTTTCTTAGACTCCTCCACTAACACAATGTCATCAGAAAATAACATACACCAAGGTACTTCATCTTGAGTATATTTTATTAACTCATTAATCACCATTATAAATAAGTATGGACTTAAAGTTAATCCTTGACATAACCCAATATTAACTTCAAAGAAGTTTGTCATTTCTTCAAAGTCCTCACACATGTTTTTGCATCATCATACATGTCTCTTGTAAGGTTTGTGTATGTCAATGGGATACCTCTTTTTTCTAAAGTTCTCCAAAGAACATCCCTTAGTACCCTATCATAAGCTTTTTCTACATCAATAAATATCACGTGAATGTCTTTCTTTTTTGCTCTAAAATGTTCCACAAGACGTCTCAAAAGGTGAATCACTTCAACAATAGATTTGCCTGGCATGAATCCAAATTGGTTCTTTGTTGTACTCGATACTTATCTTAATCTACGTTCGATAATTCTCTCATAGTTTGGTAAATGGCTCATTAACTTGATACCCCAACAATTCGCACAATTATGAATGTCTCCCTTGTTCTTGTATATGGGTATAAGTGTACTCTTTCTCCATTCCTCGGGCATCTTTTGGTTTCTCCATATTTCATTAAATAGTCTTATGAGCCAAGTGATTCCTGAATCTCCTACGATTTTCCAAACTTTTATAGAAATATTGTTTGGTCCTACAGATTTACCACCATTCATATGTTTAAGAGTCTCTTTGACTTCATTCTTTTGAATACCTTGATAGAAATTGTGGTTTATATACTTTTCTGATTTGACTAACTCTCCTAAGCTAATATTAACATCTTTATTTTCACTAAAAATCTTACAAAAATAGTTTTTCATCTATTTTTTATATCATCATTTGCCACTAGAATTTTCTCATCGCCTTTGATGCATCTAACAAAATTAAGATCTTTAGTTTTCTTATCTTTAGCCCTAGCTATCCTAAAAATATCCCTTTCACCCTCTTTTAAGTTTAACTTTTTATAAAACCTCCCAAATTTTAGCTTTTGTTTCACGACCATTTTTGCTTTTTTCTTTGCTTTCTTATAAGCCTCTAAAGTTTCACTAGTCTTCTTATCATAATGTAATTTGTAACATGCCCTCTTTGCCTTTATTTTATTTTGCACCACTTCACTCCACCGTCAAGCTTCTTTTTATGCCACTAAACCTCCCTTAAATTCACAACTTTCCTAATATGTATAGTCATATTGTTCCACATATCACAAGGTATACCAACATAATTCCAAAATCTCCTTGAAGGACTTTTTGTTTAAATATACCTTCTTTCTCGCTTTTGAGGTTCCACCATTTAGTCTGAATAGCTTGATGCACTCTTTTTTTTGTCCATTTTTTCACCTCTAAATCCATAAATAAAAATTGATGCTGGGTGATTAAACTTTCTCCTTGAATTACCTTACAATCTTTACAACATGATCTATCTTTTTACGTACAAACAAAATAATCAATTTGTGTTTGTGATAAGCTGCTCTTATAAGTAATTAAATGTTCATCTCATTTTTTGAAGATTGTATTGACTATAAAGAGATCAAATGCCATAGCAAAATTTAAAATCTCCCTACCTTCCTCATTTATATCCCCAAAACCAAAGTTTCCATGAATAGCTTGATATCCTAATGCCTCTTTACCGACATGCCCATTTAAGTCTAAACAAATCATCTCCCTTTATGGAATCCTTTGAATCACCTTATGTAACTCTTCCCAAAAAGTTGTCTTTATACTATCTTCTAGGCCTATTTGGGGTGCGTAAGCACAAACTATATTCAAAACCTCTGCTCCTAACACTAATTTCAACGTCATGATTCGGTCACCATATCGTTGTATGTCTACTACACTATCCTTGAAATCTTTATTTATGATAATACCAACTCCGTTTCGAGCCTTTTCCTTACCTCAATATCAGAATTTAAAACTTGTATCCTCTATCTCCTTTTTTTTTCTCCAACCCACTTTGTCTCTTGTAAACATAGAATATGATTTTTTCTCCGAATCATGCCATCTACCACCACCATTAGCTTACCGGATAATGTTTCGATATTCGAAGAACCAATATATTATCTAGGACTAGCTTCCTTACCCCCCACATCCGTCCATACTCAAAATGTGGAGACCCTCTCCTAGGTCACACAGACACTTCTAAGGGGTGGAGTGTCGACCCCGATACTGGTGCGACACCGACACCGTGTCGGTGCGGCATGTCCAAAAAAAAATTTTACAAAAAAAGGGAAAAAATTGCAACTCACGGATAAATGGGTCTGGATAATGAAGATTTATTTGTGTATTATGATGAAATTAGTAGTTTTTTACCATTTATATGTTTTATTTTAATATAAAGTTGTGTACTTACTATTATAGCTTTATACAATATAAAGCTGCTTGAATGATTTTGGGTGCACCTTGCGCTTGGGTCTGCCCTAAGGTCAGGAACAATTGGACTCCATACTGTATGCCTTTGCACAGAATAATCTCTGTCAACAAACACATTTAAAGACCAGGAACATTGCCAGATCAATAGAACAGAAGAGTATGACATCACTAGTGGATCCTAGCACAAATACTAGTATATGTTATGTCCAACAAAAGATCTTGAAACTCTTTGAATCCATAACTTGGATATTTTGCAGCTCATAAAATCACTGTAAGTTTCAGATCATTATGAGGGAACTTGCTAATTGATACCTACGTGCACCCAAAATTAGCAAATACTAGTTATATTATGATTGATTTATGTAGCTTGAATATTATATATAATATATAATATTATATACCCTAACCGTGTTGCCGCACCCAAAATTTTTGAAATTTGCCGTATCCCGCACCCACACCCATGTGACATAGACCCTCTCTGCAATTTATTCACTACATTGGGGCGACAATATAACGGGACTAACTTATTTACCCACACCCGTCCATGATGTGGGAACCCTCTCTGCAATTGATTCACTACATCCGAGCGAAAATGTAGATGCCCTTGCTTACTTTTCACTACATTCGGGCTATGCATTGCGTTGCTAAGAGGAGATGCCCCAACACAATCCTCATAATTTGTATAATCCATGATATAAAAATCCGATAAAGTTTTACGTTTGTTGTCGGAAGCTTAATGCAACCCTCCTCCTTTATCCGGGTTTGGGACCGGCCATGCAAGGGTGATCCCTTACATGGGCGGAGTTAACATACCATTTTAACCTACCTAACAAAAATTGTTAAATTAGCACACATTGAAGACCAATGTTGTAAAACTCATATATCATCGTACGATACGGTACAAGTTTATCGTATATTGTAGGGAAGCATGATACAATACATGATACTGTATCGTCACTATCGTGCTCTATGATTTATCAAACCATATTGTGTTGTATCACACGATATGGTATGATACAGAGTTACAGTCCGTATTGTATGAGTCGATGTTAGGTGGCATGATATAAAACCTGACAAACTGGGATTTCACACATTTTTGGTCTCAAACCCTTGAAAATCCTAGGGTTTTCTCGAATTCATGGCATACTCCCTTTCTTTCATCCCTACTTTTTTGTAACCCGATTTTTCACTTGAAAACTTTGGGACTTTGATAGATTATGAGATTCTTGACCTCCGTAAAGTCTTTTACTTATCGTGGTTTATCTTTGTTCGGCTTGATGGCATCAGAGCGAGACGATCCATCCATAAAGTCTTTTACTTATCGTGGTTTATCTTTGTTCGGCTTGGCATCAGAACGAGGCGATCCAACATGGATATATTGCACATGATGTATGAAGGCAATAAGCTTGTGAATAGGTGTATGTTTCGTAGCAAGGTAAAGCATGGAGGTATTTTCCGCACGAAACACCATCTTGTTGAAACTAAAAAGGATACAAGTGCTTGTCATCGGGTGCTTGAAAGTGTAAAATATTAAATTCAATAAGTTTTGGATCTCACATAGAAAAGAAAGAGATTACAATAAAGAGAGCATAAATAAGCGGTTGGGATATGTCTCAAGATACTTCTCAAGAAGAAATTCATCATATGACTAGAGAGGAAGAGGAAGAGAAAACTGAAGAGAGCATGCAAATATGAGATAAAGGAAAGAGTGTAGGTTATAATAGTAGTAGTAACATGATTTGTTCTTGTTCCACTACAAGAGCCTATATTCCCTCGATGGCTGCAAAGAGTCATATATGAAAATTATGAAAGCCTACATAGAGGAGATGCTAGAGGCAGTGAAATATATTCATTGTTTCCTCACCGTACTACTTATTAGATCAATTATGACTTTGAGGGAGGTAATTATGAAAGTATATTTGAAGTGTGCATAGTTTTTTTTATGAAAATTGTCTCCCTTTTAATGTTGCAAATTCAATTTTCTTTAAGGCATAACAAATCATATTGCTAGTGTAGGTTATAAGGTCCCTACTTAACATACTGTGAGGGGTAAATTACTACAAAATGGGTTGATATTGTTTATGAATAAAATCTTGAATTTAAAGAGTCGTGAAAGGTTACTAGTTGTTCCATTATAATTGATGGTTGAATAAATGGTCATCGTAGATCGTATTTTTGAAATTGTATGACTTATCCCATATTGATAGAATTGTTAATGCAGATGTTGGTGTTCAAAATATTGTTCAATTCATCCCTAATAATGCTACAAACTTTAAAGCAACTAGTAAGATGCTTGAGGCGAACCATCCATCCTTAGTATGGACTCTATGTGTTGTACATTACATAGACTTAATGCTTAAGGATTTAACCATAATGGATGAAATTAAGAAGACAATTGATGCATGCAGAAATATCACAAAATTTATTTATAATCACAAGTTTGTATTGCATTTGATGAGAATCCACACTAGTGAAAGGGAATTGATTAGGTTTTCATTGACAAGATTTGCTACGAATGTTATTACCATTCAAAGTCATGTCGTACAAAAAATGCATTGGGAAAAGATGTTTGCAATTGATGAATGGGCCTTTGTAAGTTGGTCGAGAAAGAGAGAGGAGATTATTGTAGTGGACCTTAATTTTAATGCTAACGTTTGGGAGAAATGAACACCTTTTTTAGGATGATTGTGCCTTTAGTGAATGTAATGAGAATGATAGATATTGAAGATAGGTCTGCTATGCTTTATATATATATATATATACTATGGATAAGGCCAAATTGAAAATACAAGCAAACCTTTATCACAAGCGATCACTTTTAAAGAAGGTTTGGAAGATAATTTATGTATGTTGGAATCGGCAAATACATCATGATTTACATGCTGTTACACATTTTCTTAATCCCTTTATTAGATTTTCTCGTAACTTTGTAGAAGACGAAGAAGTTAAGCTAAGAATATTGAATGCAATTGACCTTATACAAGGTTCATTTACTAGGTGCAACATTCATTTAGAGCTATGTAAGTATATAGACAGCGTGGGAGATTTTAGAAAGCCAATTACAATACAACTCCGCTCCATATGTGACTAGGTATGATTTAGTTTTTTGATAAATTATTATTACTTCTTCATTCTTATTTCTTATAACTTGTGTTGCTTCTTAAGACTTAATCCTTTCATTTATTATGTTTCATTTTAGATGAGTGGTGTGTTGGATTTGGTATTAATGCACCGAATTTGTCGAGGTTTGCTTAATGCATATTAAGCCAAACATAAAGTTCGAGTGGATGCAAGAGGAATTAGAGTTCGTTTAATGCATTCACGCAAAGGAGAAGCATATTGAGTATGCTCTTCTTCGTGATTTGGTATATATTGCATACAATATTAAGTTAAGGAAAAGGTAAGAGATATTTTTTGTTAGTTGCTTATTATTTCTTATACTTTAACTCATAAGTAATGATATTTTCTAACTTATAAGTATATTGTATCTTTCTTTTGTTTTCTTTATAGACAAATGCAAAGAGATGCAAAAAAGGCAAGAAAGGTATCATATAACCCACTTAGGAACGAAAATATTGATATTCTCAAGAAGAGCCTTTATTTTAGAGGATGCAAACTAGAGAGCAATAAAGGCAAAAGCAGAGATTGGAGATAACGATGTAGAAGGCGCAAGATTAAAAGACCCAATTTTGGAGGAAGAGGAGGGAGATGACGGTGGTGATGATGATGATGATGGCGATGACCCTCATTATAATGCTTATGATGCATTTGTTGATTATGATCCACGTTTTGTAGAATGAAACAATGAAATTTAATGGTTGTAGTTTATAGCTTTGTTATGTAATAAATTGTAATCTTAACTTTGTAAACTTTCTTGTAGGTATATTGTTAACTTTAACTTTACTTTTTTAGTAATTTATTGATTGTGAAAATGTCATTTTTAGTTGCATTCTGATCGTGTTCTCTATATCTTAGTTACCTTCTGTTTTTTAATTGTATTTTTTTAATTTTTTTGTGATTTTTTACGAATTTTTCTTTATCATTCAATACTTAATATGTCATATCGTACCGTATCATACAATAAGGCACGATTACCGCATGTAGGTGCCCTGTACAATATGGACACCAATATGCTAATTACAATATTGGTGAAGACTATGTCAGTATGTCATTCTATCTAAAACCACACCATACTAAATTCTTCAACCTGATTCATTATTTGAATCGCTGAGTGCATGTGAAAGGACAGCAGTTTCCAGTGGATATATCTTACTACAAATTCTGAAGCTTAAATAACCCAAACAATGAGCATGTAGGATGTTTCAATAGATAAGATAGATCAAAGGAAGGTTAATGGATCTAAGTGTAACCACATTCTATTTTATCTAAAAATATAAAGTTCAGAATTCACATGTAAAACATTCCCACGAGATGTAGATGACTGTTAAAAAGTTGTCAATTACCAAACCCTGAAATAGCTCCCCCACTAGATCATAACACTACCAGCAGAAACAATTCAATCCTAATTCAATTACATCCCACCAGAGAATAGTATATATGCAAATTGATCGTGGGTATCCTTCCAAAGTTCCATAGCTTTCACCTTCATAAAAACCAATTACAACCAGTGCATCTAAACATGGGCTAACGTTGATGCGCTTATGCAATGTTACCCTATCTGACCACATAATTCCAAGGTTGCTTTCAAACAACATCCCAGTTGCAGGTCAAAATTTGTAGACAATTTAATCATATGAAAAAGACTTATGTTTTGCACAGAACAACAACATATTGCAGTAGGGCTGTCAGGTCCTTGCATTGTTGACTTAACGTCTGTAGTTCATTAAATAGTAATCTTGCACCTCAAGAGAGAAACAGGTCGAAATTTCAAAAAATTAACTACATTTGACTGATAATAAACATGACTCTGAACCAAAGTCCACTCCATTAATCCAACACAGAGGCACTAATTCAAAAATTACTTAGTGTCACTAGGCTGCTACCTAATTTACGAGGAGTATAAGACTGAACCAGACTTCTAGCACTTTTTCTACCTTTGGAAGGCTGTTAATTGCATCACCAGATCTTGATCCTCATGTTACAAATTGATGTTTCTCTTTCTTGATGGAGTTGTCTCCAACATAACCCGTTTGCCTACTGTATCTTCGTTGCATTAGATATATATGTATAATGACACTATTCTAGAGGCATATATGTTGAGGCAGTATCTTCATATGCATACCCCGTGCATTCTCATTTCAAGAAAAATTGGTCCCTCGATTAACCAAATGGCTCATAACCCTAAAAAACAAGTTCAGTCCTACTAAGCAGCAGTGTGCAAGACCATCAAAGTAACCATGATTCATACACCATCATACTTTGGAAGATATTACATGACAGGCTTCAATAAATGAGGCATGGCCTTCGTTGAGGACCTGAAAAGAACACCGACAAAAAACGCAAAAAAGATGTGCAACCTAAATGGATGACAATGAAAACCGTACCTATCATCCAAGCTGCGATCAATATCAAACTGGAAAATTGAAACTCGTCTTGGTGAAAGTTCAATTGTCTCACCCCTTCTCGCCTTCTCGTACAATTTTTCACCTCCAACCTGCCACTCATTCGTAAGACATGTATATGAAACAAAGAGAGAGGTGGGCAAATGATCACTGTTGTTCATAGTTAAAGGTGCAACTTTTTGGACTTGAAGAGTATCAAAAAGGAAAAGAGGATTAACATACCTTTATGGCCGAAAACATTGGAGGAACCTGCCATATCTCTCCACAAAAAGATGCTGCGACTTTTTTAATGTCCTCATCTTTAATATGCTCCCATGGCTCCCTTTGGATGACCTAAAGAATATTTGCAAGTACAGATAATTGTTTAGAAAAAGTATACTTGTGATTTTTTAGAAACGGAAAAGGCACAGGACCACAAAAATGCTTGTATTGGGTGTGCATCCAAAACATGACATGCTCCAAACAAAAATGTCACAGGAATGCCCCTGTTGTTGGCGAAACAGACACCATGCTCAGACTCAATGGGCTTGCACAGAAACACAGAAAAATGCAGCACTATGTCAAGTCTCTAAAAGAAGTAGGAAGCAACAGTTGAAGATGCAAGAGGCCATATTCTAATCCAAATTCATGGTACTTCGAAAACTACACATTTTAAAGAAACAATATTACTATAGAATTTATCTGCAAATGTGGAAGTACATATCACTGTGAGCATCAATCTCACAGACCAAACTTTAACATTTTCTGGAGAACAACCCTGTTCTTTTAAAAGACCCCCCGGACAGAAATCTTAAGCTTTTCAGACATTTGGGATCCAAAAAGGTGTCAATTAGAACTCATTATTTGCATCTTTATTCCTAGGAGAAGAAACAGATCCAATAGGATTATTTTCATGTTCTCCTCTGACATAGAAGTGTATTATCAAGCAAAGCTTAGAAAGTTCAATACCCATGAAACTATGAACAGAAATTTATTCAAGAACCTGCATGGCACTGATCATTAGTTGAAACAAACACACAGACCGGTGAATCTGCATCCCAAGTGGAAGTTGCCTCTCCCAACCGAAAAACTCCACTATAACCTTTAAACATATCCTGATACCTGAAAAAAACATGAATACAATGTATTGACCTAAAGTTAAAATGTGAAAATCTACTTCAAGAAAACCAACTATACCAGCAGAAGCCTGAGAGGAAAAAGAAACAATTGAACTAACTGATAGTAAACTGAAACCACGTAATATTCTCTATGGAAGCTTCTTAAGCATCAACAGCTTGAAGAAGCACTCCATGTGGTTATGTTAGGGCAGGGATTGCACCAAGCCAACCACATTCCCGAGAAAGACTGACATCAAGGTTCTTGTGAGCTTGAGTTTGAAGACAAATTTAGCCTGCCAAGGACCATGTATGAGTCATAATGTATGGATCAGGTTAATCCTATCGTGTACGCCCCACAAGGATTTTACCATACTGTGACCTGTTTGTTCAATGTCAGGTTAGACTAAGTATGCTTTATCAGATCTCAGGTTGCACATGCAGCCTACATCTGGATCTTATGCCGCATATCCAGAAGTCAATCAGGTATGCGGCCTAATGTCTGTCCAGACTCCACAGTCATGCAAAATTTGTTAAATATTCTTTAAATTCCTTTAAGGATATGCTGGGCGTTTGCAGCCTTTACGCCTATAAGTTGGATTTTTTGTTCATAAAACTGAATGACAACTAACATACTTGCTCATATAAACGGATGCATCAGACTTTCTACATCGCTCAAAAGGAAGAAAATAATCCCACCACTTTCTGATCATAATGATTTTCTGTTTCTTCTCATTCAGGTTTGCTCCAATGATATTAAGTGTCACAAGAGTACAGTTTCCAGGTCATTTATCCAGCAATCACTGATAGAGGACCGAAATGCTCAGAACATGATGGAATTGGTATGTCACAAGTGATTCTTCCTCAGTATAATACGGTTTCTGGAATTTCCCTTTTCAAAACAAAAAAGTTCAGGTTTCACTAACTATGACCTATGCTACTATAAAACTCGGTGTAAGGAATCGTCGATATTCGTATTTAGAAGCCGCCCGATCACATATCATCAAATATCATACCAACAAGTCAAATACAAACACATCCGAGAATGGGTGTTCCGAGTCAAGAACAAGCCAATAACACAAATCAAAGTGTTGTCTAAGAACAACTTAATTTATTGATGGTGTGAGACTCTATTTATAGAGCAATATTTACAATGGGATCAGGTCTCCCCAACGGCTATGCTCTCCAATGGCTAACTGGAATGGTCAGGGCCTATGGCCCTAATTATCCAGTACCCAAACATGGGCTGGACCCTAGTGGCCTGCCCTATTACATGTTAACACCCTCCCTCAAACTTACGGTATGTATATCGAAAGTTTGTCTAATAGAAAACTAAATCTAAGAGCCGATAATGAGTTGGTGAAGAAGTCAGCCAACTTCATTTCAGATAGTACATAACATAAAATGAGCTTTTTCTTCAAGCATTCCTCTCGAACAAAGTGACAGTCCATCTCAATATGCTTCATTCCTAAGTCACACAGACACTTCTAAGAGGTGGAGTGTCGACCTCGACACCGTGTCGGTGCGGCATGGCAAAAAAAAATTACAATTTTTTTTGTAACTCACGGTTCTGCCGTCTATGGTGTATTTATCCTAAAGAACCCGATCAAAGAGGGAGTAATCCGTGAAGACGATGAAACCGAAACCTCTTAGTCGACTCGTGACCTTATCTCCCATGATGACCACCTGAGTTACCTCACCATAGTTTCCAAAATGCTCCTTCAGCTTGTCTTCCATAATCTCCCATGAAACTCCGCCGATGAACGTAGAAAAATATCTCAATGCGGACCTTCTTCACTTCATTTTGTGTGGATATTACACGCTTCAAAATCTAGTATCGATTCTGAAGTTCGGGTCTTTTTGGATAAATGGGTCCGGATAGTGAAGATTGATTTGTGTATTATGATGAAATTAGTAGTTGTTTACAGTTTGTGTTTTGCTTTAATACAAAGTTGTGTAATTGCTATTGTCATACACTTATGTTAATTGATGTCTCACTTGTTGTAGTTTGAATATTATATATAATATATAATATTTTATACCCTAGCCGTGTCGCCACACCCAAAATTTTTGAAATTTGCTGTATCCCACACCCGCACCCACGTGACATAGCCTCATTCTTTCATGAAAATGTTGTTAGATGTGATGTACATGACACTTGTTGTTACGAAACAGAATGGATGGTTGTTGAAGGATGACCCCCATGTCTCAACACTTCTTAAATCCATGAGATCTCAATGGCAGTGGTCGTCATGGCTCGTTATTTCGCTTCTGTGGATGAAAGCTACACCTTCTATTGCTTTTTGCATCTCTAAGAGATCAAGGATTCACCTAAAAATATCCAAAAATCTTTGGTGGAATGTCGATTATTGACACCTACACCCTAGTTTGCATTACTATATGCAATCAAATCAAGTGAAGAGGAAGAAGTGAGAAGTACCCCCTTATCCACAAAGTGCTTAAAGTATATAATGATCCTAATAACCGTACTCATGTGAATATTAATAGGAGCTTGTTGAAACTGGCTTGAAGTGTGTACAAAGTATGATATGTCTTGACGAGTGATAGTAAGATAAGTCAATGCTCCTATCAGGAGCTTGTATGGGGTAGGTTCGTTTGGTTTCTCTCAATCTTGTTCGAAGAACCTTTGGTGTATCTACCTTTTTCTCGTCAGTTAGACATGACCTATCAACAATTTCATTCACAAATTTTGTTTGAAACATAAAGTCTCCTCTATCATTACGTAAAATTTCAATTCCTAAAAAATAACTAAGCAAACCAAGGTAATAGACAAAATTATGTATATGCATGAATTCTTCAAAACGATGAAACCAAGTTTTGGGAGCTTGTTTAAGACTATACAAGTTTAAGAACATGATCTTGGGGACCATAAAATCCGAGAGGAGTCATATAAATATCTTCATGCAATTTTCCATTCAAAAATACATTTTTAACATAAAATTGAAAAATATTTCAGTTTTGATAGTACTAAGAGTTATTAGAATCCTTATAGTGTTCATTATAGCAACAAGAGCAAACGTTTCATCATAATCAATTTCATGTTCTTTAGCATAACCCTTGACTATCAATATAACTTTATATCTTTCTATATTACCATTACTCAATTTTATAAACCCATCTACATCCAATAATTTTCTTATCCATGGGTTTGAGAATAATGGACCAAGTTTGAGCTTTATCCAATGCAGTCAACTCTTCTTCATTGACATCCTCCCATTCCGAAATGCCCTTGGCTTCATAGTAGAACCTAGGCTCTTTTACTTATAAAAAGGTGACAATCAAGTTTTTTTGTTGAGGTCTAAAAGATTCATAAGGTACAAAATGTTGAGGAAGTTTTGAAATTCTAGGTTCTAATCGTGAGGTATTTTGTTCCCTACGTCCTCTAGTGTAGTGCACCGATGTTTGTGTCTTCAACATCATTCTCATCATTTTATAACATCAATCTTCAAGATCACTATCATCAGTTTCACTAGATTATACAATTTTTCAAAAGGAGAAATATTTTCAAGACGGGTAAAAGTCATTCTATTAACGAGATATACGGCAGTAAGAATAGCTTCTGCCCATAAGAACTTAAGAACATTACTAACAATTAAAAGTGTTTTACAAGTTTCTATAATGTGCCTATGTTTTATTTTCGCTAACCCATTTTGTTATCGGGTTTTGAAAGATTTTTTATGTACGATCCCATTTGTTTCAAAAACAATTAAAAATTCTTTAATAAGTATTCTCCTCTCGAATTGGATCTAAAAATCTTAATAGTAGAACTGAATTGATTCTTTACCATATTATGAAAGGTCAAATAATTTTTAAATACTTTCGATTTATGTTTCAATAAATATATCCAAGTAAAATGAGTAAAATCATCTATAAAGGTTACATAACATTGTACTCCCCCTTTAGAAACAAAAGGAGCAAGTCCCCAAACATCAGAATGTATTAATTCAAAAGATTTACTTGTTATAAAATTTCTTTCACCAAAAGGTAGATGATGTATTTTTCCAATGATACATTAAAATTATGAATCTCAATTTTCTTCAACAAAAAAAAATTACAGTCTATGCATATTTAAATGTCTAAGTCGTTTATGCCAAAGAGTAGTATCATTAACTACATTACAAGTTTCAAAATTTCGCATTAACTAAACTATTCATTTTGTATAGTCCACTTTCCATGTGGCCTTGACCAATCACCTTCTTCGATTGGTGATCCTTCAAAGTGACTATACAACCATTATCACAAATCTGAGCATTTTCGTAAAACTTACATTTTGAATTTTGAAATATTTTTTTTAAAAGTTTCCAATTTTTTTAATTTGAAGTTTCGTACCATCGACGGTAAAAACATGTTTACCGAAAATATTTTAATGATTTTTCAAAGATTTTTAATCAGGAGTCATATCAAAAGAAGTAACTAAATCCAAAAACCAAGATATACCTTGAGAAGTGGATAGAGCATTTTCGGAGATGCTTCCCTTCTCTTTGAGCATTTCTTCTATATAAGCCTTAATGATTGAAGACACATCCATCTTTGTCTTCAATGGATCCCACATTTCCATATCTTTTCCGAAGAAGAGGACAAGTAATGTTTTGATATCTTTTCCGAAGAAGGGAACAAGTGGTTTTAATGTGATCATTTTCCTTCAATAATGGCAAATAGTGTCTTTGTTTGGCCCTTGCACCATTGGCTTCTTGCTTATACTATCACCACCTTTTTGTCCTTCAAAATTTTTAACATGAGAGGTTTGTATGTCTTAATGTTTTCTCTCAGCTTAGAAGCAGCAAGAACGACTTCTTTTGAAACACTTAAATTTTTCAATCCAGTCTCTTCCATAACTAGATCGGCTAAGAAAGTGTCCTTTTTGTCTAGGTTTCTTATAAATTAAGTTTGATCTAATGTTTTCAAATTCATCCCTAACACCCCTCATAAATAGAAAAAAATATTGATTATTAAAAAATTATTGAAATTCATCCATTTTTAAAAGTTTTCAAACTTATCAAAGCTTCGAAGTTGAGTCCACGATTAGAAAAACTCATTAGGATACTCTCTAATGCTTAAGTATTCTTACTTAAGCATTATCATTCTTTCTATTAAATCTATTTGAAGCACAAAATCGTCTTGAGAATGAATATTTTTCAAATATTTCGAAGTTTCAAAGGCACTTTCAAATACACTAATTCGGTTTCTAAGTTTATCATCAACATTTTGATAAATAATCCAAGTTATTTTCGCATTCATTTTTTCTCAAGTTTTTAAATCTTGTTTGTATTTTTCTTAAACTTTCAAAGTATCATCATCGTCTAAATTTTTAAAATGTAACTTTGATTCTTGAATCATCCCATCTATGTAATCCCAATAATCTTTTGATAAGAAGTATTTTTTATAATTCTTGCCCAACTTTGATAGCATTTTAGGTCAAGAATAGACTTAAAAACTCATTTTCATTATCCATTTAAAGAAACAAACAAGAATTTTGATGTTACCTCAAGTTTGGAACGTCAAACATGCAATATAATGAACTTTTCAATTTTTGTACGCTTCCTGTTGTGCTTGGTTTCTTCAAAACGAATCTCTGATATCAAGTAATGAATCATCGATATTCGTATTTGGAAAGTGCTCAATCACGTATCATCAAATGTCAAACCAACAAATCAAATAAACGCATCCGCTAATGGGTGTTCTGAGTCAAGAACAAGCCAATAACACAAATCTTGTCCAAGAACAACTTAGTTTCTTAATAGAGTGAGGCTCTATTTATAGAGCAATATTCACAACAAGTGAGAGAGAAGAGAGGAGTAAGGAGAGGGCCAGCATTCAGCCATTGGGGATGAGGTCCCCCCAACGGCTAACTGGCCTTGATGGCCCTGGCTATCCAATGGGTCAGGCCCTAGTGGCCCGCCCTATTACATGTTAACACATGGGAAGTTTCTTCCTTTGAATCATACATGACATTTGATGCCAAATGCAAAATATTGGGCATGGAATTCACACTTCATAGTGACATTGCATTACTACCGTTTATACTGCAAGGGCATGTTCAGTTGTAACCAACTTTTACACCTAACAACATTTGTAAGGCATGGTCCTCTTTATCTTTTGTAAAAGCTCAAGAATCTATATCTCATTGATTGGAGAAATTATTTGAGAGAAGATGAAAAACCCTGCTTGATAAAGAGGGAAGACATGCACAGCAATCCTTATAGAGAAAAGGCACAGCTTTTACCTATGTTTTACTAGGGACAACGATGAAAGTTTTGTCAAGCCAAATGCATAAACAAAATGCAAAACTAACAATATCTTATGATCTAGACAGACAAGGATGTAGCATTTCTCTGAACCTTTAATGGATAAACCTTAAATGACATTCTTATAACCAAGGACCAGACAGAATACCTTTCTACTTGCTTTGTCGCCTTGCCTATACAAACAATTAACAAACCAGTGGCCATCGGATCAAGGGTACCAGCATGACCAACCTGGAAGAACAACTGTAAGCAACAGACTCTTGTGATAAATAAGAACAAAATAGCCCATCTAGCTATGCAGGTATAATATGCTAGAAACAAACCTTTTGCACTTTGACCAATCGTCGGAGCTTTCCACAAACAGTAAATGAAGTCCAACCTGCCAAAGCATAAGGTACACAATACAACATCATGAGCTTGTTACAATTGTAAGCATGACAAAAAGGCTAAGGAGAGACTTTTATCTGTTTTAAATTAACGAAGGTTGTCCAAGTGCCCCTATATGGAGTACGATCAAAATATTCTAAATGTAGGAGGAAGCCTGATTTCAAGTCATATTTATAAACCACGGGTTCAACTTGTCTCGACAGATAGGAAGAATCACATAAATAACTCTTAAAACTGACCAGTAGTAGTAAAGTTGTTCCTGTAAGTGGAACCTCTCATCCATTGTGTATGCTAATAGAACTATTGAAGTGCCTTTTGGCTGATACTGTTCGTTATATCTGAACTTGCTCAAAGAAATAGATTCATACTGTTCTGCGTTGAAATATCAGAATTGTATTTGTCATATACATATCACAATGACATCAACGTCTCCACGTTCCTCAGCAAACAGTGGTTAGATCCCCTAAACAAAGCCCTTGTTGGTATCAATGATATGAACTCTAAATCTATGATGGCTCCAGGTGTAAATGGCATCGCAATTTGAGGGCGTCAAAGTCGCATGAGCAATAAATATTCTCGCGTGCCTGAGCTAGATCATATATGAGTATACAAGGATAAACAGTCACATATAGCTAACTGAAGCATCAGAACGGGGCTGAATATGGTGGATTTGAAGTTTTCTCAATGACAATAAAACCGTAATCACAGCTTGCAACTGCCGAAATAGAACGAATTCGCAGGGGATCCTAAATGCTTAGCATCGAGATAATAAGGTGAAGATAGACCTTTGGGTTTGTCAACCAAGACGACGGTGCCAGACGGGCCGTCCCATCTCGCCGGAAGCTCGTCGTGCCGCGTAAATACGTAAGGCTCTCCGGGAGCTTCCCCAACTTTGTTTCCCTTACCCAAACCCTTGAAGAATTCTTCCACCTTCCGCTCCGATACCTCGATCTTCTTCTCCTTACTCTCTGAACTCCTCGGCGTCTTCTCCCCCTTCTCATCCTCGAAGAAGAGCAACCGCTTGTCTTCTTCTTTCCTTCCTCTGGATCCCTTCTCTTTCCTCTGCTTCTGCTCCTCTCCCGGCTGCACAAACGCGTTCTCCAGCCCCTGCCCAGGAAAATACTTCTTTTCTAACTGATGCACCATTCGGTAATGCTTGTCCTTCTCCCATGGGAACGCAAACGCATCATAAAAGTACAATTCCTCCTCCCTGGCGTGCAGCGTCGGGAACTCAACGACCTCAGGCCTCATCTCGACGAATTCATCCTTGCCGCCGCCTCGATCATCGTCCGAATCGGTGCCGCCGTACATCCTCTTCCTCCGCTTGAGGTAGTACTTCCTCTTCGACTTGTCCATCTCTTCCGGACCCGTGGCCGACTCCGGACCAAAAGAAGAAGCCATGGCGTCCTTGCCTGCATTGGATCTGGAAGAGCGACGCGGCGAAGGGTGTGGATGGACGGGGCGAGAGGCAATGAGCTCGTACTGCAGAGGATAGGGCGTTGAGGAGGAGAAGGAAGCAAACAGGACTCTGGATACGACAGTGATCGCGCTCGTTCTGAAACGCAGTGAGCCAGAGAAGATTCTAGGGTTCAAGTTCAAGAAAACAGAATGAGAAGCCATGGCGGGCCGCCGATAGCCGGCGGCTAGAGCTCCGCGTCGCCGGAGAACCTCGGTATTTCTTCCGGCGATCTGAATCCGAATCCGTGAGGTGGTTTCCAATACGGAGATGATGATTCGACGAGAAGGTAAGAAAAAATGCAGAGAATTTGGCGTGGATTTGAAAGCAGATATGAAGAGGAGGGAAACGAGATGCGAAACGATGACGAGATGTGAAACGATGCTTCTTGCCTCATTGTGTGGATATTTACAAAGACCCGCTAACTGTTTGCCGTTTTTACTTTATGGTCCCTATACACATATAGATATTCATAAGGACTCCAGCTTTAATTTATTCTGTTCAAGTGCTTATATATTTCGTGAACGGGTCGGTCAATAGGAGTGCAAGTGAGCCGAGCTGCTCAAGAGCTACTCGGGCTCCGCTCAAAGGAAACTCGAACTCAACTCGCGGCTCGAGCTTGCTGGTACTCAGCTTGAGTAGCTCACCAGCCTAATCGAGAGTTATAACAATAAAATATAAAACTATTTATATTTTCAAAGGTTGAATGGTTCATGCATTTGGGTTGATCCACATCTAGAAAGCACTCATTTGTGTGTGAATTAAACTTCAAGATTAGAACTTTTTAAGTTTGAACTAATTCACGAGCTCAGTTGAGCTCCATGAGATTCTAGTCCATTGGGATTGGTCTGGATTCCAGATTAACCGAGTTTAATCATGGTTGCACCGAGCTGAAACAAGTCGATTTCGAACATAACTCAAGCTGGAGCTAAGGTCGGGTAATTCTTAATGAATGAAGTCGGTCTTCCATGTACTTGAACTTGATTTGGCTCGATTACATCCCATTGCCTTGCAATTATTTACGAAAGGTTGCCATAAAAGCAATATGAATGGCCAATGCCAACCTTGCTAGTTTAACTAATTATATGCACAAATCGAATAATTTAAGATAGGCATGAGAATTACTATCCCTAGAGATTCCCTTCAGGTATATGATATATTACATTTTTTTTAAGTTAAGATGTTGAACTATTAGGTTGAACCGAGCCCAACCAAAACTAGAACCAAAATTTCCCCCAAACTAAGTTGGGCAATCTATACAAGTTCGTTCATTGTAATGGAACTAGAAAAAACTTCACAAAAGTACTTTGAGATTTTCAATTTGATCCATGTGATTTCAAAAATATTACGAGCTATCTATGATTTTCAATGCGTGTCGGTCTAATTCAAATGCCCATAATTGTTGCTCTTAATCCGAAATAACACATCAATTACCCTGTCATTATTGATGCTCTATTAGCTTATATTTATTATTATATTTATATCTTAAGCATTTATCAATTGGAAATGAGGCCACCTACTTGAAATCATGATATATTTTGTGGAACAAGGACGTGTTGTTCTCATCCTCTTTCCAATCCTCACGAGGATCTTCCTCTCTTCTCCAATCCCAAATTATGTTCTCAGATCTGTCTCATGGCCTCGAGGTCTCATGGGGAGTGATAGATCCTTGATCCCCATCTCATATGAGCATCCCTATGCTCAACTCAGTTAGAGTTATAAAACGAATATTGACAAACTGGTATCAAGATGCTAGCTCTAATTCCAACACTTTCTAGGCAATTTCTTTTCATACAAGAATGATGCAAGGTGATGCACGTCTGGGGTTTGGGTGTTGAACTCATGACCTTCAACTTGTGAGTAGGCCTCCTGAACAGGTGAGCTATTGCTCGTGCACTTCCCAAGCAATCTTTTATTCAACTGGTGCACGGAGACTGCTTTGTAAATGATCTTTTAATATACTAAAAATGTATGGCAGCATTTGCAAATATTAAAAGTTACGCGACCAGGACGAAAGGGGTTCGATGCAGTAGAAAAGGAAGCCCCACTTTCCGGCCCTCACGAGAGAAGCCTTTCGCCATTCTCTTTCCCTCTCTTTCAACACCCGAAAAGTTCCCGCGCGAAATTCGTCCACCCTGTAATTGTAGCTCGGATTTCAGAAGCTCGACGACGCCTCCGGCGGCGGCCATGGCGTCACCTTCGTTAATAGAAGGAGAATGGGAGGTTTGCAACGACAACGGGTTCGTCTACAAGCGAAGGAAGCAGGACCCCGCGGCCGTCGTCCCGCCAGCTTCTTCGGATGATCCGGCGGCTGAAGCTCCCCTCAGAAAATCGGTGAGGAAAAAGGCTCTGTTGCAACTGAAGGAGAAGTACAGCAGAGAGATCGAGCGGTGGGAGCAGCTCTACCAGACTTTGCAAGAAACTAGGAAAAAGGCCGATAGTTCGTCCGTTGCTCGCCAGAGAATCGAGCCTTCCTCTCCTGAATTCTTGCCGGATTCGTCGTCCGGAACCGATGTTTGCAAGTCCTTGATCGCGGATCTTCTGTTTCAGGTGAACCCTAGCACTCCGACGGGTTTAGTACGAGGTTCTTCTTTTCTGGAACTCTTCGTTAGGGTTTTCCTGAACATTTTGGGTTTGAATTTAGGTAGAAGCTCAGGAATCGATCCTTGAGGACGTTGCTGGTCTCTGCGCCACGGCAGAAGCAATCTGCGATGCTCAGGAGGAGTCGATCTGGAAATCTCTGTTTGATCTTCCCGTTTGGGAAAGTCCTCACTCTATCATGAATGGGTTGTGTGCGCTTGATGCGGATGATGCACGGAACGGGTGAGCATTGATATTTGTAGAATGTAGCTAGCATTCTTCTTTGTTGTAAACTGATGGATCGTTTCATTGATTATTGGGTGAGATCCGTCTTTGCTTTCTGTCGTTTGTTGTTGCCGACATCTGGAACCTATTCCCGAGTGGGAATTCCGGTTCTTTCTCTCCTTTTGCTTTTTTCTGGAAGTGGGAAAGAAATGAAAGCTGCAGCGCAGATCTGAAAGGGAAATGCTTAGGTTCAAAGAGGCGAAACTGTGATAGGTTTCACTGAAATCAGTACATCAATCAATATGTGTGCTTTTGTCTTTGTATTCTGTGATTTCTGTATGTGAACGTTGTAATATTCGTATCATATTGAAAAGTGTGCAAGAAAATGCTTGGTTTATATGTTTGTGTAAATGAATTTTTGTGATTTGTGGGGAGAACCTTGTGAACTCCTTTACCAATAGCAGGAAACTATGTGATTTTATCCTTGCAAATATGAAAATCAAAGCTTCTGTAAGTCCCAGTACATGGAAACTCGCAGCCCATGGATAAAGAAAGATCATTTGGACATGAGAAACAACGTCCGCCCAAGCTCAGAGTAGAGCAATTTGGTGCTGTCATACCTTCCACTAATTTCACGAGCCATGAGCTGGACGCATTCAGATAAGCGGACTCGAACAGCTCAGGTCCACCACAGGGTAAATCCCCGCCTCTCTGGTTGTTTAACACTCGTCTGATGAGCCCCAAAGCTCCACACTCCAGGAAAAGTACCTTATTATTGAGTGACTAGCTTCTCCAGACGCATTACCAATTCCCCTGGTGTAGACCAGATTGGTAAGAGTGCTGTTTCAATAGATAACTCTTCTTTAAAGCTCATCTCGTCCTTTCCCTTTCCTGGTATGTAAATATGGAAAATGATGCATTTCAAATAATTTTTTCCACGTCACTCATATCAATAACCAAGTGTAAGAGTACCTCTCATATTCACTATTTTTATAATAAGCATCGCATACTTGCATCCCTTGTCAACTTGTAATACATGTTGAAGGTTCCACCTGTGGTTGTTTCATCAACAAGTTGTTAACTTGCGTCCTTCTGCTTCACACTGCTTGTCTTCTTGATTGACCAGATGACGGCTTATATTTCCTAATAAAACTTTTGAATCCGGTTGCACTCTGTAGACATTGCATCGAACTGTTCAAGTGATTGATGTGGAAAATGGATTCTATGAGATAAATGCTAATGACAGTATCCCTCTAACTTATTCAATCTTATTACGGACCTCTTTCAGTGTTGAGGGTACACATCTACTTGCATAAACTGTGAGTTTATGGCATCTATGGAGGATTTTGAGATGCGTTCCTCTGGTTTTTATATCGGTGCATTGAGATGTAACTCAATTTGGTAACTTACCAACTGCTGGTTTTCAGCAGATTTTGGTGGGCAACTGTTCTGTTGGTTCAGATTGTTTTAATCCCTACCGGTTGGATGCTGAATTTTGCAAAATAACTCTGTGGCACAACTTACCTTTAGATGTCTTCTCTGTTGTCGTATCGATTCCATCTTTTAGAACTTCCTGCTTGCATATTTATTACTGTTGAATTAGTGAAGATTAGTTCAATAAAAGCTGAATTTCAATTTGTGAGTGTCAGTTCTTTTTTAAAATATTGTTCCTTGTACATAACAATTATTTGTCATGTGACACTACCAGTCTGCAAAAGCATCCCGTTGAGAATTTTGAAAGCTCTATTTCTTAATGAGAATATGGGGTACAATAGTAAGACTTAACTGTTTGAACATCCTCAAGTGAAGGCAATTGACAACATAGATCAGTCTTGGTGAATAGCAAAAGATGGCTATCCACAAATGCAACAGGAGGCCTGGGTAACCTAACCTCGGATAGTTTTGAGTTGAACTGCTGAAACAAGCATTCAAACCAAATAGATCTATTAGCAGCATGCCAGTTGCTTCCAGGGAGCATAAGTGGTAGTAATTATGAGTAGCTAGATGAACAAACAGCGTCCTCTACTTCTAAGGGAACCTTTGCATCAGGGAGGTCCTCTCTTTTACTGATTTAGTTGACGTTGCTTTCATTTCAAGAAAAAAGGAATAACAGAAAGCATCAAATGTTCATGTGACACCGTCACTCCTGCTTTTCTATTAATCGGTCTTTTTCAATGATGAGGATTTCCCCTGTGCGGGTACGAACCAAGCCTTTTCTCTATAGTAGATGGAGTGGGCTACATGGTTTCTTTGTTTCTGTAGATCTTGATAATGTGCCATGTTAATGGTTAACTTAGATAATTTTGGTTATTGTGAATGGTGCAGCACGCAGTTCGTGCATAGGTCTTGATGAAATAGATGCCAGAAATCTATTATTCATGGGACCTCAACTCAGGAAAAAACAGAAAATGCAGTGGGATACGTATGCAAAACCGATTGCCTGGCAAGCAAATTCGCTTGTTTGAGACGCATTTCATTCGCAAGCAAATCTATGATGAGCAAGGCATCACTGGACTTTGAATAAACTAGACCAGCATCATCAAATAGGTTCTCTGAAAGAGATTTCATACAAACAAGAGATCATCAGGTGATATTTGGACAGATAGGCTCTTTTCTCTGATTCTTAACTAGGCATTTTTATTTCTGTTTTTCTGTTACATATAGGAGAAACAGCTCATCAAACTTGCCTTATTGGATTCTTGTTCAATCCTCTCACGTAAATAAGAAAACTGATTTGTTAAAAAATGGTTTTAAAACTGTTAATTAATTAAAAATATATAATTCACATAATTAGGAAAGGGGCTCATCTTAATTATGGGAATGTTTTCTATTGAGGCCAAAGTGCCCAGACATAATCCAAGGAGCTTACATATTCAACTAGTTTTAGCCCACTAAAAGGGGCATAGGCTTAAGAATTCGGCTGTCCAGTGGCAGATTAAGAGTTCAATGCCTGCATGTGCATTCGATCGATAGGGGTCTGCCAAACTCCTGTACAAAAGCATTTAGTAGATTTAATCTAGTGTTTAGAAATTTCATTGTTTCCTTGTGTCGTTCTCATGTGGGCTATTCTAACTTACAATTTTGTAAGATGTTTGGTAATTTCTATTTATTTATGATGCGAATAAACACCTTTTAAGGAGTACAACTCAGCATAAAACTCTAAGGTTGGGATCCTTTCTCCCAGGCCTCATTATATTTATATCCACTTTTCATTTCTTTAAGTGCTTTTAATAACCTTTGGTGTATGTGTATATGATCTTTTAAGAGGTATTTCCCTTACTAAGCCTGAGACTACAGAGTTGGAACTTATCATTGATAAGTTCCCATCATAATCAAACGCGGGCCTGGGCCCATCAGTGGTTGTGGGTTGTTGGAACTGGAAGTGGAGTTTGAGCTCCATAGTCCCGGCTTCAGCAATCAAACACCCACCCCCTTGAGCATTTTATTGTTGGATACTGTTATCGCACCGATGGCGGCAACCGGCACTAGCCTCCTTGACCAGCTAGTGATCTGGACTTGTCAGTATTAAGAGCATAGATCCAGCTTTATGAACCAACATGCATCGCTTAACCTATCAAATAGATCAGCAATCAAGGATAGGAGATATCGGTCCCTCACCATTACTTTGTTTAGCGCACAGTAATCAACACACATCCTCAATGAACCATCATGGTTTTTTGGAAAAGTACAGGAGAAGCGTATGGGCTCTTCGATGGGTGGATCATCCCCGCCTTTAGCAACTCACCTAGTTGCTTCCTTAGCTCGTTCAATTCGGCTGGTCCCATCCAATACGCCGCCTTACATGGAGGCTTGCTATAGGAGGTTAAGATAATCTCACGGTTAGCCCTCTAGCGTGGAGATAGAGGCCCGATCCACAAGGGGGTCGTGATAGGGGTGCCAGTGGTAGGGCCTTGGCCCTACTTCAGTTTGTTGGTAGGGTCAGGCTGGGTGCTACGGCTGGAATGGTTTGTGCAGTTGGCCTCCAAGATGCGTAGTCTCTGTTCAACAATATGTGTGTTAGGGTTGCAGAGGTTGTGGAACATGGGTAACTGGCAACAAGGGTTGGTAGCTCTGCTAATGCCTTGTCAGGATTGCATTGGATTGTGAAACCCGGTTGTGTCTCATCTGCTACCACCAGTCCTCTAAGATGAGGGGTGACCAATATCTTCCCGTCACGTAGAAAATCCATCTCTATGATGAGGGAGAAGTCGTCTAGGCCGGTCACCAATAAGTCCATCACTTCGGTTCAACTCTGGACCGTTAGCCGCACGACCGACACCATTCTCTAGATAGCACCTACAACTGCATTGACTGTTTTTAGTCTCGTTTTTATTACTTTGGCCTACAGAATCCAAAGGCAAGCAGTTGGTAAAATTTATGATTTCAATGCTTGCCTTTGGATTTGAGGAGGAAGGGGGCATCACTGTTTGCACCTACAAATGACACTATCTGCTTGCACCAACTTATCAAACTTGCCACATTGTTCGTTTTAGGGAGATCGAAGCAAGGTATGCAGTCTTCGCAAATTGAACTCACAAGCTGCATTTCATGAGTCGAGAGTCCTATCAGGTGAGCTAATACTCAGAGTGCAAAGAACTCAACGGCAGATCTACGTAGAAGTCTTCGGGAACTTTATGATTTCAATGCCCCCTTCCTCCTCAAATACATACTTCGTCCCTCCTAACACTATTTTCTAGATCCGCCACTGAAAGAACCCCTTGTCGAAGACCTAACACAACTTTCCGATCAACCAATCAAAGTTAGGGGTTATGATAGCTGATAGTAAGATGAGTTCTTTGATGCACCCAGAGCATTAGCTCAGGGCTCTTTGACACCCACTCGTAGGTGGCAAGTTTGATCCTCGGGAGTGTGTACATGTGTGTGTTTGGCTTCGTCCTTTCATTGCAACACAAAAGAAGAAGAAGAAGAGAGAATACACTGATGGAAGCTAGATTCCACAGGCTTAAAGCACAGATGACTTCCTATTAAGGAGATTTTTCTATGAGCCACTGTGTGCTACTAAGGTCCGCACTCATAGCTCACCTGGCAAAGAACTCGACTCACAAGACGCAGGCTGTGAGTTCCATGCCCAGCACGTGCGCACCTCGGTCCGGCCTCCTCGCTGTAACCCAAAGAAACTATCAGCTTCATGCGGTTCATTCAACCATTCATCTTCAATTCTCTGAATATCGCCTTAAAAGATACAGCATGTAGTGGAAGCTGAGAATGCGGACTGAAACCTGCTTCAAGAACATCTCTTGCAATCAATAATGTTGAACTATCACAGGCAGTGACGGATTCAGAAATTTATTTTAAATAGGCAAACTTTTGGTTCGGGTGAGGCGGGCTTTAAAAGTTTTTTTTTTTTTGAAATTTTAAATAATTAAAAGATATCTGTGTGGAGAGATCATCCCATCCTGCCACAATGTGGATCGGCCACCGATCACCAGTCTCCTCTCTCACAGTAATGACAGGGCTAGTAAATGAAACAAGCTGCTTGGTTCGACCTGGCTGCATCTTGTTCATGTTTTGTTTGTTAAACCATATGAGTCGAAATAAGGATGGTATGATTAAGTTGGTTCGACATAAGTGACATTTTCCAATTGTTACCCAAACCATAGCTCTAAGCTAATAATTGTATGATCGTCAACCAAGAGTTATTTTTTTTACTTATTACAGGAGAAAGTTAGATTAACACCAATAAAATATAAATAAAATATACATATTTAAGATGATTCAAACATATAAAGAGACGACTAATAGATGTTAAAAGGTCTGGAAAACTAAACAGTCAACACTTTAGAAAACTGCAAAAATGTTAAACGAGTTAGATACTGGACATGGATTATCCGGGTCATTATGCTCATTGAACAAACCCTAGATGGCCTAGACATTGATAACTATTATGTTTCCTATATCTTCAATGCAGTGATGATGGCCGTCTGAGAACCGGCCTGCCGGTTTGAACCACAACCAAATCGGCCGCAAAACCAATCTAATTTGAACCTGGGATTTTCGTTTGGTTACCACTTTCTTTTCCGGAACCGGAACCAATGGTTTTTAAAAGTTTTTTTTCCATATTTTTTGTTATTTATTATTGATTTTCGGTCCAAACAAGAATTTAGTGTTTGATAGAAGGTTTCAGGAGATTTGGACCTTGACTTTTAGTTATTCCAGTTTCAAGTTTTGTTTTTCATGAAATATTGAATTAGTTGTTGGCATGAAACTTTGGTTTCACAAGCATAATTTGAATTAGAAACTTCAACCATAGGAGAAAGGTGGAAATTGGATTCCCGTAAAACCCAAGTACTTGCTTTTCTCTTGTGTTGTTTTCGTATTTTTTTTTACAAAAACTCAAACTTTAATACCAATCATAAATCAAATATAAAAAAAATGATTATAAACTCATGTGAGTTTAGGCCTCCAATTTTAGTAATAGAGGATAGATGCCGTTGAGCAAACCAAAATCGGTAATGTCTACTTCAAGGAATTGTGCAATTAACTGTCAAAATAAAAACAGGAATTGTACCATTAGCTTTTTGTTATAAAAAAAATGATTGCTCATTAGGAAACGGTATATACGTCTCGTGTCCAAACGGTCGTGTCCATGTAAGGAAGAAGGTGAGATCGGGTTTAAAAGGTGAAGTGAAAGAGTAAGGGAAGGAAGCCGTTGGGTGGCCGGAGACGGGTCCGGCGGCGATGGCAGAAAAGGAGGGGCGTCTGCTTTTGGGGGATCCGACGTTCGAAAAGACGGAGAAAGGGAGGATTCGGTGCGTGGAGACGGGTCACGAGATGCTCCCGGGCGGCTTCGACGCATACAAGACGAGCAAGCGATGCCGGTTGTCCCTCATCGACGCCGCTCTCTCACAGAAGAAGCCTCCCCTCAACCTCTTCAAGCAGGACCCACTCTCTAGGTATGCCTCCCTACTTCCATCTCTCTCTCTCTCTTTAATTGTAGTGATAGAACTTAGAATTTGTTCGTCAAGTCGTCATGGTTGCTGTGTATTTGCTCATACTGTCGTTGGTTTCTTGTTGCTCATAACTCTTTCTTTCCCTCTCTCTTTGTTCCTGTGATCGGACGTTTTCATTTTCTTTGTTTGATGGCAATCTCTGAACCTCTTCTCTCGTGTGTGGTGAGTACTTTGGACATGGGTGATGCATAATCTTCAATAGCAGTTGGGCTTTCCTAATAATTATCAGGTCAGAGCAAACTAATTAGTCTTATGCAAGTCCTAATACATTTTATAGATATGCCACATAGAGTTGAAAGCAAACTAGTTCAGTGTTTGCGGATTGAATACAATTTCAACGTCTAGTTTCTGCTACATTGGTTGTCATTGACTCATATTTTCCACAGGCGGGGAGCTAAGATTGGGTTTTGATAAATTCTCAAAATTTTCACTGAGAATAGAATATGGTAGTGATTCTCAAGGGCTCTGCTCCATACGACATGCAGCAACACATCTATCTTTTCATGTTCCCAATTCTTGGAAGTGGAGGTTACGGAATTGCTGCCTCCTTCTTTTATTTGTATACATGTGGAGAAATTAGAATTACGGCATTGGGGAGGAAATCTAGACACCGAACTGAAACGGAATGACTCCTAAAAGGATTATTGTTTCCAACTATTGTTGTTAAAGTGAGATCCAAAGGCGACCCCCTTCTCACAATTTCACTTCAAACAAAATGACTCTTAAAAGTTGTTTTGATACTATCTTTGTGTTCCCCATAGATTGTTTTTTATTTTGGTGGTGGTGTGTGGGGGGGATGGGGTGGGGTGGTGAGGTACTCATATGCTTGGTTCACTTGTGTTGATGCTCTTATTAAACTGGGAAATGTTTTTTTCTTCTTAGCTAATACTTGCTTGAAGAAGGAAGTTAGGCTTGATTTAGAGGATAAAATATAGAAACTAAAAATGTGGAGCACATCCAGATCCATGTTGGATAAGGAATGTTTAGGTCAACGTGAGTTGCTTTTCGACTTTGGTGGTTGGTATAGATAGATGGATCGGTGTTCACTACTCACTATAAGAATTAGACATTTGTCCTGGTGAAACTTCAAGTTTCTCATTCAGTAAGTCCGTGCTAAGACTTCAGCATGGGAATAGTATAATTGAATAAATTGATTGATATTTAAGTTTTCTTCAGTGAGGTTCTCTATCAACACATCCCATTTTGCCTAGATCTGGTGTGACTATTAACAGCCTGTGGAATTAGCGAGAATTAACTTTAACCTCCCTTGGGATGCATCTATCAGTTGTCAGATAATTCCATGGGTCCAAATAGAACAAGTGTTAGAGACCAGTGTCGCATATAGCTTAGGTTCTGATTTCGAAAGTCATATGATGTTTTGATGGGAACTCGACAAGCCTTAGACCCTTGAAAGACTGATATTATCATATTACTGTGAAATTTTTTGGCTACCACCTATTTCAGGACTGTCATGGTTGTCACAATCATATAATTTCATTTTCTTAAAATTTCTACTTTTTATATTGTCAATGATTAGTGAATTACTTTTCCTAATATTTTCTTATTGACTTTCAATGTTATTACGTGCTCTATGCCAAAAAGATTCCAACAAAAAAAAGGTTCCAACAATGGGATGTACCTAAAGAGAGAAACAATTTCCATCTGGTTAACAAAGTTAATGTTTTCGTAATGAGGATACATGTGGTGCATGTAGGAAATGGTGAACACTATCAAATTGTGGCAGAGATTCAAATGTATGTTATTTGGCATATCTGGATTCTGGCTTGTGTAATTTCTGTTAGAAAGTCCCAATGGAATTGAAACCGGGATAACCTGCAACTTACTCTTCCCACATCATGGAAATGTGGCTTGCTAGATTGAGGATACTGCTAGGTCTATGAATTTCACATTAAGATTAGTCATCTAAAACGTGGTGCAAAATGAGTAAGTGTAACCATATTCACATTCCTTGCAGAAGTAATAATATGAATATCAACACCAATTTTCTGCGAGACTAAGTTGCACTCCGCACAGGTCTAACTGTATGGGGATGATCATGCTTTCAGATGTTAAAAAAGTAACAATCAGGACATACTCATGCACACTTGGTTTCATGGCTACCGGTATTCACTAGACAGTTTCAATTGTATGGGGGCTAGACGTTAGCATAAAAGCTTACAATCTTGACATGCTCATACCTTCTTGCAACATGCTTGGTTGCACATTCAAAACTGTAAATCTGCATGCACATTTACTTTGAAGTGTTTCAGCACTTGAGGATTAAAAATATTCTGGAGCATTTAGCATGCACATTTTCCCTTATTTGCTTACTTAGACCAATTTACTGTAACGGGCATCTTCCCATCAGTTCTTCGAGGGTGGTATGCAATTATTCCTATCTATCTGCTATCTCAACTGCCGTGTGGTTTGGCCTGCTTTTGGAATTCAAAAATCTCTCTCTCCCACTCATTCACTCACTCTACACACACACACTCATGTGAATGCGTGGAAGCACACATGCAATAGGTAAAATACACAGGCATCATGTGTACCAAAATATCGGATGGCCGACAAGAAAGAGCCGGAAAACACCTTCACGTCCTTTATACCTGCCTAAAGTTCTCTTGTGTGTTCTGCGGCCAAGTGACCTTGGCTGGTTCATTTACGATCTCATGTATGCCATACCTACCTCAAGTGTGTGCACACATAAACACGTGAAGATCTGTTATTTCAAGTCTTGTCTGGAGTTGTTCATGAAAAAAATTCTACTGAAACATGTTACCACACTTGTCACTTGAGAATCTGCTATCTCTATCTTGATGGTTATTTAATTACATGCTTCCTTCATTTTGTTGCAGGTCAAAGTTAATATGCAAACTGACCGGAGATACAATTAATAAGTCTGAAGAACATATATGGAAGCACATAAATGGAAAGAAATTCCTTAACAAATTAGGTTCATTTATTTGCTTAAGATCTTCAAAGCTTTCATATGTTAAGGTTGTCAGTGTTCTTACTTTTGTATGGCCTAGCTACTATACCATGCAACCATGTCGATATAATTTGAACGATGAACATCTTAGTCTTTAGTCTGTTGCATTTAGGATTTTTCTCTTGATACTCGGATGTTTCAAAATATTGATACATCGCATTTTGTACTTGTTTTTCCACTTAAGAACAAGAAGAAGAAAAGATGTCAACTAGAAAGGATGATGTGGTAAACAATAATCATCTGCAACCAAAAGAAAATGGTGCCAAGAAGGTCAGCGAGAAGATCGATGGTTCCAAGAAGGTCAAAAAGAAGATTGCCTTGAGGAATGCACAAGTAACCAACTCTGGTGACATGAATAGCGACACGGGTGAACCAGACTTTTGGGAGCCTCCTATTGGAAGTCGGTGGGACTTTGATGATGGAGGAGATAGGTGGTCCTCTTGTACGAGCTCATATGATGGGACTGATAATGAAAGTGAAACAGGTAAGTTATCTTTTGTTCTTCGTTGATGGTGGATTGCAACTGCATTGATATTGTCTTTCTTCTGTTTTAAGTTATGTTTGGTGGCTATATTATATAATAGTCTTATGATCTCCTTTTTCCTGAATGAGGAGATTTATATAATCTTATAGTTGTTTCTGAATATACCTTGAAGCTTACCATGGAATCGTTGTATACTGTTCAGAACAAGCTAGTACGGAAGAACATGCAGATTCAGTGGACCTTGTTAAAAGGTAAAATTGTTTTTGCTATGCCCCCCTTTTCTTTTAAGAACTTGTTTACCCAGGGAATCTACACGCTAGAGGTGAGTTTTGATCACCTCCTCACAGCACAAAATCCCAAGGAGGACCCTTGCATGCTATTCACTTGCCGAAGGAGAAAGCATCATTGGTGTCAAACTCCTGATTGCCTATTTACCAACCAATGCCATCTCCCTCTGCTTGAACCCCAGAGCTTCTACTTCTGGTAATTTTCTTATTCTAGTGTTCAAGGTGATTCATTTCCTCTGTTCTTTGTGAATCAGAACAAAGAGGATGTCAGTTGCAGTTGGGCCAAGCAGCGATGCCTCAAGGAAGAAGAAAAACAAGGTGGAGTTGAAGGAGTCTCCAAACTGACTTTTGTAACAGGTACTTGTTTCGGGGTTGGATCTCTGTCTAGGACATAGTTCATTGGCTAGCGAGTTGGTTTTCTGGCAGAAAGCAGTTCAATACCCGACTGTTCATCTGGTAGGTGTCTGCCTAATCCCATTAAGAGAAAGGGTACTTGTCTGGTTTAGAGCGACCAAGTGAAGGTTTCTCAACTTAGTGGAGGTCATTCTTATGTCTTCTAGTGGGAAGTGGCTGTAAATCTATGCTTTGGCTATTTGTGGTCTTTGCTTATGAAAAGTAGTTCAGTTCCGATGTTAGGCACTGTGGGCGTGCAAGTCCCAGAATTATACTTGGTGAAGTACCTAGTATTTTCAAGTTTTAATGCTCACTGCAAAAAAAAAAGTTCATTGGAATGAAATTAAAGAAGTCTCTATGAAAAGGTTCTTTTTTGTATGTGTTAATTCTACGAAATAGATAGGAGCAGATGATCATAGCAGGGCTGGTAAATGAACTGATCTGCTCTTACACCTCGTCCGTCTTGCTCATGTTTACTTCACTAAACCATCTGATTGAAAATGAACATGGTTTTTGAAGCTCGTTAAACAACATTTTTTATTTATTTATAGTTAAATTGGACCCCAAGACATTATGATAGGATATTCAAAGTAAATGGTAAATTTAAAAGCATTTTACAGACGAAGGTTTTTGGTAGATGAAGGGCTGTGTTGTACAGTGTATCTCCCTCAATTTAGTTCAGCTTGCTCATACAAGAACGACGAGTGGTTCATGGATATGTTTGTATAAAGGTTGTTTAGCTATATGCACCAAGCTACAAACAGTAGTTAGATTCAGTTTGTTTAGGTCTTTTCTCAATCCTAGCAATAACTATCCCTCCCCATAAGATGAACTGATCCATGAGATGGTGAACAAACCCCCTTCCCTCTCCCGCTTGCATGTGCACATGCATGCACGTGCACATAGACAATTCAAGCCCATGCGTTCGTTAGTTTATAAGAGAAGCTATTTGTGTCAAGGAAGGAGAAGCCATAGGATTGCTTCATCTGGTAAGCTGACGCTGAACAGAGGCCATGAGGGCGTGTGGTATAGAGAAGCCAAGTTCTTCCATTTACTTCATGCGAGCAAGCATATATGCTCCAAAAACGCCTTAAAGATCAAGTTTTTAACGCCAGATATTTAGGGGGTGTTTGACAACATTTGCATGCATAGACTCAATTTGCACGGCCATGTACTGTGCCTCTCTGTGCCTCCTTAGGAGGCGGAACAGAGAGGCCACCGGTTCCGTAATGCGCTTAACAACCTTCAGGGTCCACTCGTCCTTGGTAGAGCCAGCTGACGTTTCTCCATCAGCGGGGGGAGGGGGGGGGACTAGTAAGCCACATATCGAGTTTTGCATGGGCCCATTCACGCAAACACTCCCTTAAGAAGGGTACTTAATCATGAGGCCTGGAACTACGGGTTATGTTTCAGTTTCTGTCGTAATCAAATGCAGATCTCAGCACACAGTAAAAAGCAGCGGCCTATGGCTCAGGCTTTTACCTGATTACAAGGGCCATTGGTGGGCTGTTGGAACTGGAACTCCGTAGTCCCGGAACTTAATCAAGCATCCCCCAGGGGACTAAGGAGTTCAGTGGGTGCGAGTTAAACAGAATTCTAAGTTCATGTAATGCAAATTTGTGTTGAATGTGTTTTGGCTTGGTGTATTGGAGGCTGAGCAAAAGTATTCCTTGCTCTTTTTGTTACAATGGGGAAGCAGAAGCCGGATGCATGCCCTGGCTATCAAACTCATGACCTTCAACTTGTGAACCAACCTGCTAGACGAGTGAGCTGTTGCTCTTTGTGCAGAGCAAATGCAATCACATGCTAAGACAGGTTTCGTGTGTGCAGTTTCATATAGTTTCCCCCAGTTTAAAAAATCAATGATCGAGGCAACCAAGTTACAAAACTCACCCGTTTTCAGTACACGAACAAGACCAATGTTGATGTTTAATTATCAACAATGATAATTAAGCCCCTTTTCATACTAGATAGGATCAACTATATTAATTGCTTGTTTTCATCGAGTTTGATCATGCTAACGGTTAACTCAACATAAGTTAGATCATTGTGTGTGGTTTCCTTTCAAACAATCGATGTTTAATTATATGATTGTTTATTTTATACTTTTGAAATTGATGAAATTGCTTCTCCAAAGCACTGTATAACAGACAGCCTACTAATTAGGCACATTGCAGTGTCTAACATGACATAGTTGCTTCTGGTTATAATCTTCGATAAAGCGTGAAAGTACGTTAGACACTTGCATTTGTCCCAAGGGACCAAGGGGAAAATGGTCTTTGTTAACTAGGCACACAGGAGTTCAATCACCATGGTTTCTACATAGTTGCTTCTGGCTGTAATCTTCAATAAAGAGTGAAAGTACCTTAGACACTTGCATTTGGGGGAAAATGGTCTTTGTTAACTAGGCACACAGGAATTCAATTGCCATGGTTTCAACCTCTTATCCATGCCCATAACATGTAGTACACAGAGGCAGGGGTCCTAGTGTCACACCTGGGCGCACGGACCTTGCCCACAATCAGCCCACGTTGACCAACCCGACATGGCAGAAGACCTCAAGGTGTGAAATACTAAAATTTCCCATATATGCACACCATGTTCTTTTCATTAATGACAATCCAAATACATTACATAGGTCTTCCTATGCCTAGATGCAGAGTTTTATGCTGGATTGTTTCAACACTTAGAAAGGCAGGTTTTCGGAGAAGAAATGACAATATCAAAAGAGAAAAGTTCAGATACATGCATTAATGCACAGTTTAGTAATCTGAGGATGCAGGAGTTTCGGATTGCAATTTACTAATAGCAAGTGATACAAATGGATGTGGCACAAACCCCAGCATTCCTCTTAGATACCATCCCACAGTATATGTAACAGTTTTGTGGAAACCACTAGCTGCATTTGAGGATAAACAGTAAAGAACCATGCGGTACCACTTCCATGGAGATCTTGTTATTTACAGTTCCAAGTGGTGTTCCCACATAACCCTCAAAATAGTTGCAGTAGCCACTCCTCAAATGGCCCTTAGGCAGTGCCTTGGCTAGCTCTGGTAGAGTTGTCGATATTGTTGTATTTTGAGAGGATAGATTATAAAAGGAAACATATACTTCACCTAAACAAAGATAATAATCAAAGGGTCAGCAATTTGTATATATTTACAGTGATCTCTCCAAAAGATGAAGATGACAGAAAACGTGCATAACAGAAACCAAATGCAGCTTTCTTTCATCTAGCTCTCGACAACACCACCACAAGCAAAACTTAGGCTTTCCCCGTAATTAAGTGAAGTCAGCTAGATGACAAAAGATACGCAAAACAGGAACCTCTTTGCATCCTTCTTTCATCTAGATCTAGACAAACACCACAAGCAAAACCAAGACTTTTCCCACACTAAGTGAAGTCAGGTAGCTGCAATGAGCAGGAAAGTGCTATTAACAGGAACGTGGCACTGCTGTGGGAGTCATGATTGTCTTATCATATGAATCTTAAGAAGAATAATACCCTATTATATTTATATATAAAACCTAGTGATCCCATTCGTGGTTGATTTCACTACCCTAGCCATTAGGCTTTTATGGCGATAAGATAGATATCAAGCTTTCGCAACCTCTGCAATTGAATTAGTGGGAAGAGTAAGAACATGACTCCTATAGTCCTTATTGGCATTATCATCTATAATGAGTCATATTTAACTCCAAGAAAACAAGATCATGCCTTATGGCTTTCTTGTAAATCTTTCGAGGGCTTCCTTGCCTTCTTTGTTAAAAGTGAACGCTTTACCTGAACAAATTCCCTAAGCGGTAAAAATTCCCTAAGCTCATAGAATTCTCTCACTAAATGTTTAGCGCTGAAGCAATGCCTGATAGGGTGTGGCACAGTTAACTGGAGAAGTTTAGCACTGAATCCATGAGCGTGAAACAACTTGGTACGCTAACATCATCAAGGATCTCTTGGATGCCAAACATTTATTTGTTGAATGACATTTTGTTGGACATGTTCCAACCTTTCCCTCTATCACTCATTTCTGTTTCTTTAGATGCCAGTCATCTGAGAGTAACAGCTCTGAAAAGATTTGGAACCCATGGGAAAACAAAGTACATCAATGGCACTTGGGATTCCACAAAAGGGGTAGCCTTTAACTGTACCATGTATAATACTGATAAAACCAACACTATGCCCGTGAAGCATATAGACAATGATGCTATCAGAACTTACAATTTGTTGAACTCACAAACAGTGGTTCCACCAGGTCATTGGTCCAAACCATGTTGTTTTATTGACAGTATAAGCTTAACATTCAGCAAGAGAAATGCCACCACTAAAACGGTTTCTGCCACAAATACCACCTTCACCAATTTCCATCGTCCATACTACAAGCTCTACAACCTGAAATTGCCACCAAAAGGGCCCAGTCTTTATTCCTCTGTAGTCTGTATCAGATGAATTACCACTCTTCTACCTGGGAGTCCTACCTCATCAGTAGCATAAAACAGCATGTTGATAACCACTGTCATGTAAAGCTCAATGCCAAGACAAACAATGCTCGTTTCTCTTCATACCACTAGGCCTTGCTACACAGTGTAACCATTCTCAGGTTTAATGGATCACGAAAAGTGCTAACAAAATAAGGCCAGGTATCAGTGAGTTGCAACTAATTGAAAGCTAGCTGACAGTTTGTAATACATCTTGGAAGTTAAGCTATTATTGTTATCAAATGCATAGATGCCCAATCTCTCTCTGTGTGCCTATGTTATTAATAGCAGTTGGCAGGCTGTTAGCGGTTGACCCTAATATAACGGTAGCATGGACATAGTGGATTTAATGGTACACTTTCATTTACAATTAAAAAATTATATATATATATATAAAATAGGTTCCCTAATTTCTAAAAAATGATCAAAAAACAAATAACCACCACATTCATAAATATGAATCAAACTAAATAAACAAATTCTAAGAAGACAAACAATAAATTATATGTGACATATGCATATTGAATAGTTAAACTTAAATAAAAAACAAAAACATAAATGTAACCGATTCTAGGTAGCAAGTCAAAGAATTAAAAGAAACTAATATATTATACTCATCTGCTCAAGTATAGTGATTATGATCCAATCTAATTTGAGCAATGGAATGGATTATGCTTACCTGCAAAAAGAATAGAATAATGTTAGGGTGGAGAAATAAATGCTCTTACAATATAAACTTAATTGTTTAAGATGACATAAACCAAAAAAGCTATATATTTTATATTCTATAGGAAACTAATCATTATATTCTATAGGAAAATAATTGTTTAAGGTGCAAATGCACATGCACACACATTCATGGAATTAAAATCAGAAGAATAAATGATTGTCTTGCTACTGCACACATGCATACATGTACATGCAAATACATGCATGCAAATGCTAATCACTTCTTAGTTACTTTCACAAAGAAAAGAAACTTAGTTTCTTAGCATGGTTGTCTTGCTTGCTAACACATAAGGCTAATCACTTCTTAGTTACTTTCACAAAGAAAAGAAACTTAGTTTCTTAGCATGGTAGTCTTGCTTGCTAACACATAAGGCTAATCACTTCTTAGTTACTTTCACAAAGAAAAGAAACTTAGTTTCTTAGCATGATTGTCTTGCTTGCTAACACATAAGGCATTTTGAAATGATCTCCCTTCTTTACAAGCTCATGGCTGAAGATATAAGACAATCTTTTAGTATGGAGCAGATTGATATTGACAACATGTTCATGAAGAGAATGCTATTTACTCATCCAAGACAGTTGGCCCAACATTTAACTTAGAATGGAAATGGTGGTGGTGGTGGTGATGAAAGCCACAAGAGATGGTGGTGGTAGCGAGAGAGAGAGAGAGAGATGACCTAATCTTTATTAGGTTGGGGAATTGGGTCGGGTCGACCCATATCCATTGGATCAACCCAACCCTATGCACTATCAATAACACAGCGGACCACTATAGTGTTCTTAACGGTGCTATTAGCGCCGATGCTGGACACCCATTAAAAGTGCACTGCTATAGTGGCCACAGACCTGCTAATTCACTATAGCATGCTATTGATAGCATAGCTCAGTGCCTTAAACGTTGTCTTATTAATGTCATTCTTCCTGCTTTATTTAGCCCTACCTTTTTCTCCCAATCAATCGTGTCCTATGTGCTGACTCAATCCATTCTCTTCCTTTATTTCAGACGCAGCAATAAGTCTATCTGTGTGCCATGTCTTTTTTCTCTCTGTTGCACCTCTTTGAGCAGGAAAAGCTTGCAAGTCATCACTGGCACTACAACTCTTGGGGGTTCTTCATACTTATCGGGCCAATAGCTCTAGCCTCTAGCATCTTCCTCACGGAGATCCCCACATTTATGGGGTGGTAGGATTAGGAGTTGTCAGTGCTTTGAGGCTGGTGTAGCCTACAAGGCACAGGGGTTAAAGATGTGCTTTCTTTGCCTCAGTTTCATCTTGTAAGGCTATCTCCCGAGGTTCACTCATGGAATTTACCTCGGTCAGGGAATTCTCTTGACTAGGATGAGCTATTCTAAGTATGAAAATAAAGAATTCCAAGGAATTCAATGTAGCTGTTAAATGTACTAGATCATATCATAAATATTCCAACCTTTTCTCCCAGTAGCAATCCAAGCACGGACTTCGCCACTGTTTGTGGAACTGATGGAAGGAAACTGAAATTGAAAAATAAAACACCATCACCAACTGAACACTGACAGATTACAGTGAATAGTCTGGCAACAAACGATTTCTTTACACACAACAACAACAACTAAGCCTTTTCCCATACTAGACGGGGTCGGCTACATGGATTCTTTGTTTCCACAGATCCCTATCGTGTGCCATGTTAGCAGTTAACTCCCAATAAACTAGATCATTCTTTATTGTTTCTTTCCAACACTTTTGTGGTCGTCCTCTACCTCTTTTAATACTTTCCAAATTTAGTTTTTCTAACCTTCTTACAGGTTCTTCTTTTGATCTTCTTTCTATATGTCCAAACCATCTTAAACGATGTTCTCTCATTTTATCCTCTATTGGTGCCACTCCTAATTTGTTTCTAATAACCTCATTATGTATACGGTCTTTCTTGTATGGCCACTCATCCATCTCAACATCTTCATTTCTGTCACAGACATCTTTTGTACATGTTGATGATTAACTGCCCAACACTCAGAACCATAAAACATGGCAGGCCTAATTGCTGCTCTATAATATTTACCTTTTAATTTTAATGGTATCTTCTTATCACAAAGAATACCTGATGCTCCTCTCCATTTTAACCAACCAGCATTAATTCTATGTGTAACATCTCCATCAATTCTTCCATCACTTTGAAAAATTGACCCTAGGTATTTAAAACTTTCCTTTTGGGGAATGCAATGTGTGCCAATTTTAATTTCTATGTCCTCTGAAGTAGCCAAATGATCAAACTTACATTCCATATATTCTGTCTTTGTTCTACTAAGTCGGAGGCCTTTGTTTTCTAATGTTTCTCTCCATAGTTCCAATTTTCTATTAACTTTTTCCTTAGACTCCTCCACTAATACAATGTCATCTGCAAATAACATACACCAAGGTACTTCATCTTGAATATGTTTTGTTAACTCATCCATCACCATTATAAATAAGTATGGACTTAAAGTTGATCCTTGATGTAACCCAATATTAACTTCAAAGAAATCTGTCGTTCCTTCATGAGTCCTCACACATGTTTTTGCACCATCATACATGTCTCTTATAAGGTTAATATATGTCAATGGGATACCTCTTTTTTCCAAAGTTCTCCAAAGAACCTCCTTCGGTACCCTATCATAAGCTTTTTCTAGATCAATAAATATCATGTGAAGGTCTTTCTTTTTTGCTCTAAAATGTTCCATAAGACGTCTCAGAAGGTGAATCGCTTCAATAGTAGATCTACCTGGCATAAATCCAAATTGGTTCTCTGTTGTACTTGATACTTGTCTTAACCTACGTTCGATAATTCTTTCCCATAATTTCATAGTATGACTCATTAACTTGATACCTCGATAATTCACACAATTTTGAATGTCCCCCTTGTTCTTATATACGGGTATAAGTGTACTTGCTCTCCATTCCTCGGGCATCTTTTGGTTTTTCCATATTTCATTAAATAGTCTTGTGAGCCAAGTGATTCCTATTTCTCCTAGTATTTTCCAAACTTCTATAGGAATATTATCTGGTCCTACCGATTTACCACTCTTCATATGTTTAAGAGCCTCTTTGACTTCATTCTTTTGAATACGTCGGTAGAAATTGTGGTTTATATACTTTTCTGACTTAGCTAAATCTCCTAAACTAATACTAACATCTTTATTTTCATTAAAAAGATTATAAAAATAGTTTTTCCATCTATTTCTTATATCATCATTTGCCACTAGAATTGTTTCATCCTCGTCTTTTATGCATCTAACAAAATTTAGATCTTTAGTTTTCTTATCTCTAGCCCTAGCTATCCTAAAAATATCTCTTTCACCCTCTTTTGAGTTGAGTTTTTTATATAAGTCCTCCCAAATCTTAGCTTTTGCTTCACTAACGGCCTTTTTTGCTTCCTTCTTTGCTTTCTTATAAGCTTCTAAAGTTTCACTAGTTTTCTTAGCGTAATGTATTTTGTAACATGCCCTCTTTGCCTTGATTTTATTTTGTACTATTTCACTCCACCACCAAGCTTCTTTTTGTGCCGGTACACCTTCCTTAGATACCCCTAACACATCTTTCGCCACTTTCCTAATATGTATAGCCATATTGTTCCACATATCAGAGGGTGTGCCAACATAATTCCAAACATCTCCTTGAAGGACTTTCTGTTTAAATATACCTTCTTTCTCGCTTTTGAGGTTCCACCATTTAGTCCGAATAGCTCGATGCACTCTTTTCTTCTTTGTCCATTTTTTTATTTGTAAATTCATAACTAAAAGTCGATGTTGGGTGGTTAAGCTTTCTCCTGGAATTACCTTACAATCTTTACAACACGCTCTATCTTTTTTTCTACAAATAAAGTAATCAATTTGTGTGTGTGATAAGCCACTCTTATAAGTAATTAAATGTTCATCTCGTTTTTTGAAGATTGTATTGACTATAAAGAGATCAAATGACATAGCAAAATTTAAAATCTCCCTACCTTCCTCGTTTATATCCCCATAACCAAAGTTTCCATGAATCCCTTGATATCCTAATGCCTCTTTACCGACATGTCCATTTAAATCTCCTCCTAAACAAATCATCTCCCTTTGTGGAATCTTTTGAAACACCTTATCTAACTCTTCCCAAAAAACTGTCTTTATACTATCTTCTAGTCCTACTTGGGGTGCGTAAGCACAAACTATATTCAAAACTTCTGCTCCTAACACTGATTTCTTTACACAACAGGCACAAAATGATTAGAGTAAGTTTCTTTAAGAACATCTTAACTCAAAGAGGTACCTCCATATTATTTGCACTATACGCATTTATTTCCATGAGGGTTGGATTTGTTAGAATTTTAAGTGTTAGAAAATCCATTTGAAGCATATTCCCTCCAAACATTAGTGGTGACTTGGCCATAGACCATAAAGTCATCTGTCAAAAAACGAAATTACATGATCCCAATTAGTTGACAAATGAAGCAAGGAAGCATTTCTCAATTAGCAAAATCACATCCACCTGTGTCCACTGCTCGTCAACAGTGAGTCGGCACTTCCTGTGAGGCCCTTCATTTGAACCTAATTGAGAGAGAACTTAGAATTATATCATCCTTGTAATGTTGTAAACTTGTACAAACATGGAATGTTGTAATTTAAATAAAGTTCAAACATCTCTCAAGCTCAAAATCATAGAAATAAAATGGTCCATGGACACTGGGTATACCTAATGTGTGTATATGTCTGTGTACGCATGTGGGTGGAGACACTTATCTCTGTTACTTGTTCAAGAATTCAGTCCGTGTACTGAACAGAAAGGAGAAGATGGGGGGGGGGGGACAGAAGGGGATGAAGCATGAATCCAAATGGTTAATGTTCTCATATGACAGTTTGATGCCTCCTAAGTTTTGGTTCACAAGGACTTTCAACTTTTCGTCAAGGAGTCTGAAAAATGAGGCTCAAGTTGAAGATACACCTGGAATTCAATACCTTCACAGCATGTCTGATAAGAAAAGGCTGAACCTTGGGAGTCAACTCGTCGGGTGGGGTGTCACACCAAAGTTCAACTAGTACAGCACTGACCAAACGATAATTCCTTCTGTGACCAAAAAGATTTGCTGGGTTTCTCCAAAGATAACTAAATAATACTTCCTAAAGTTGGGTTCCAACAACAGATATACGACATTAATTAAAAACCCATGACACAAGTATCATTTGAACACAAACGGACAAAGAATGATCTCTCTGCAATTCCATATGCCATTGCTTCCAGTTTGTGGGAGTGGAGAAAATAGATCAGGCTCTGCTAATTGATGCATGTATATGACCTTTCATATACTGGCTGCATGTAGAACGTTTGGTGAGCTTGGCAGATGTCCACCGTAATTGACGCAAAAGTGTGAAAACATGCAACAATTAATGCACATTTATAGCTGGAGCCTGGAGCGAACAATATAAGTAATCTTGAACAGAAATTGAAGCTCTAATTAGGAATCAGTTAGATTCTATGCTAGTTTCTCAAGTTAATCTTCCAAAGGTTTCATATTCGTGAACTGATGTCTTGAAAGTGTAGCACTTAAAAGTGTCAAAACAATGCTGAAGATATTCAAGATCAAGATGAACTATTTATATAAATGGGCACATTTCATTACTCATAACTTAAGGGTCCACAAATGATGGAATCTAATGTGATACAATACAACTGCCCCAACACCATGACATTCCTGCATCATACAAATATTCAAACAGAATCTCTGCAGAAAGGACACCTTACCAGGATCAGTAAGCCAACCAAGCGGTAGCATGTCCATGTCGGGCCATGACTTCCCATTCGGTCCTGTAGCTCCAGTCAAGTGGGCAGCGGCGAAATCTCTGCAAGGATAAACTATAATTGAATATATGAGAAGAGATATAGAAACGTCAATCTGTAAGCGAATATCATAAAGCTTAATTAGCAAGACTAAAATTCAGAATGTTATGGTAATCAAATGGAAGAAACAGAAACAATCGTGCCTTGCCACATCGAAATGAGCAGCAACATGTGCCCACTGATCCCAATCATCCCCAGTGATCCTGTACATATTCACCCTGTCATTGACTTTGGCCGCCATTTCAGGCGTTACATTTGTCCCAGGTGAGAGAGAGTAGAGAATTGGATGAGATGCCTCGCTTAAAGCCTAATATACAAAGCCTCATTTTCATTAGCTTCTTAGATGTAATCAAGTGAAAATTTACTGTAGTTCTAAAATACCTCTGAAACAATCAGTATCTCGTTTATGTCGAGATTATCACCAAAGACACAATCATGCTTCACTGAAATGGGTCAACAAAAAAAGTAAATCAAATTGAAGTTAGCAATTTCAACACATCTATGTCATCAAATCCATTAGGAAATTCATTCTTGATGAAAAGATGAAACACAACTTATTTCTGAAGTGACCTGGAGACCTGTTTGTAGATCTAAGATAAGTAAGTTGGTTTCCCGTCTCAGAGTATGAAGGATTATGAAAAGTTTTCAACAATGGGCAGCAAGTATTGCCCGATGTAGTCTCTGAGGTAGGGAAAGGCAAATTACATATTGATCAAATATTTAGACATATAGCGTACTATCAGTATCTGATCAAAATTACGTATTGATCAAATATTTGGACATATAGCGTACAATGAGTATCTGATAAATATATTATCATAATACATCTCTGCTGTACGTATGCATAGTTGAAACAAGGGGAACTGAATACTCAAGCCATGCTGGAATGACAAGGAATACTCTAAATACAGATTCGAGATATTAAATTACAGCTTTACCAAAATCCACGCCCCATTCGGCATACTGATGATAAAGTGACTTGAGGAAAGCTCTACCAGCAGGGAGCTCCGTGTTTACACCCATGAATCCGTTTGACATCCATGGGCAGATCCTTTCTTTTACGCCTACATCTGCTGCTCGCCATTCCCGGCCTGACTCATTATAAGCACCTCCCTAAATGTTTACCGTTTTAGTCTTTTAGATGTCAATGCAACATTAACTTCAATTGGAAATTCTGAAACTAAAAGAAAATGTATACAAGAGAAATGCTCTTTACAAAACAATGAACCGAGGAGAATCTGTATCTCTTCTTGTGAAATCTTCATAATTTGCAACCAATTTTCCTTGAGTTCCAACATGATTTCAGTATATAGCAAACACAAAGATCAGGAAAGCACAAACCGTTGAAATGTCCAATATCCAAGGGTTGAACTTCACTGCTTGGGTGCTAATACCTCTCATGACATGAATTCCAAATTTCAAACCCATTTTGTGGACGGTATCAGCCAAACTTTTGAATCCATTGGCATCTTTGGAAGAAGGAAACCTGTCAGGATCAGGGACTGGCCTCCCCCATTCATCAATCACATCATATCCTAAAGAGTTCGAATATGCTCCATCTATTTTCCTCCTATACCACAAATAGTCCACTACCACATACTGAAATAGAAAAGTAAACCAGAAATTATGCAAAAGACATCGTTATCTTCTATTCAAACCAAACAGTGGATATATTTGACCTAGTAAACAGAAAAAGAAGATTGCAGGTGTTCCATTCTAAGCATACAAATCAAAATAACGCCCACTCACCTCATACCCATGAGCAAGTAGTAGCTTAGAGACGGCCTCCGCATTTTGCAGGAACTCTTCTTCTGAGATGATCCAAGAAAAGGCATCATAGGAGTTCCAACCCCTCGGAGGGACGCTTGAACTGAAGAGCTTCCCATTACCAGTCCTGAAATGGCTTCGCTTACATTGTTAATGGTATATCAAAATGCTAAGCTAAAAAGCCAACAAAGAAAAATAAGAGGGAAGGAGAGCCAGAAACGCATACACTAGTAAGCTGGAGAGTATTAGAAAACAGAAATGAGGCAAGCTCATGGCCAGTACGCTAGCGAACTAGTTTTTGTGTACCTGTGGGGTGTCTCTGTGTGTGTGAGAGAGCGAGAGAGCAAGAGTGGTAACAAGGACACTCCGTGAAATGCAGAAGTAATTCCAATTTGGTCGTGCGTGTCTGTGAGTGTGCCGTATGGATGTCTCGCTCTGTGCGTGTGCGTGTGCGTGTGCGTGTGCGTGTGCGTGTGCGTGTGCGTGTGCGTGTGAGAGAGAGAAACGCGGCAGGGCAATGAGATGCTGCGGCGACTTCTAACCAAAGTGGAAAAACTCAATCTTTCTTTATTGTTTGGTAGGATAAGATTTGTTTATGGTTAACTTGCTCCTATGAGATAACTTTCACATTTTTCATAGATTTGTTGCTTTGGATGTATGTATGAATCACAGCCCTCTATCTCAAGCATTGCAAGATTAGATGCCCTTCATCTGTCTCCCTTCTTTATATTAATTTCTCTAATTTTCTATTTATGAATGCACCTTAAATGGTTGCCATGGCTTCATTTTTTCTTGGTTAGAAGAGGAGGCTGAATCCTAACACAATGCACCCTTTCGAAGTCGAACTCCCCACGAGCAGCAACAGCACTAGAGTGCCCTGCTGTTGAGCTAACTGTCTCCCGTCTTTTATTAATTTCTCTAATTTTTATTTATGAATGCACGTTAAATGGTTGCCATGGCTTCATTTTTTCTTGGTTAGAAGAGGAGGCCGAATCCTAACACATGCACCCTTTCGGAGTCGAACTCCCCACGAGCAGTAACTGCACTAGAGTGCCCTACTGTTGAGCTCCCGTCTTCATATTAATTTCTCTAATTTTCTATTTGTGAATGCACCTTAAATGGTTATGGCTTCATTTTTTCTTGGTTAGAAGAGGAGGCTGAATCCTAACACACATGCACCCTTTTGGAGTCGAACTCCCCACGAGCAGCAACACCACTAGCTGTTGAGCTAAACCTTCTAAGGAGCAGAGAAGTTTGCTAAAACCCAAGAACTTAGGGGACTACTTAGAAGAGGTCATGAGTTTGATGTTCAGGACATGCATCTGGTAACTGCAGGAGTCTACCTAACCCTGCTCACCTATAAAAAAAAAAGTGGTGGACCCAAGATTTTTTTGTGATGGGCCTACTTGTATTTCATGTCAACAAAGCACTTTTATTTCCTATATACAGCGATTGACCAAACAATTTTCGGGTGAGGCACATACCTCACCTCGCCCTAAAGTGGATCCATGACTGCTTTGAAACAAACTGAGCAGTTCAATGTTGAGCTGGGTTAGCTCGTCGTGAGCTCATTCATGTTGGTGGCGAACTGAACACGAGCGACTTATGAAGCCAACCTAGCTGCACATGGGCTTAGTCTTTTCATCATGGTCTAGCTCATCGGGGATTGTGTGTGGCACGACTAAACCTGAGCACGAAAGCATGCCTCTCTACGTAACTATTTTTGTTAAATGTATAAAGAAGTTCAAAGTTTTGTCAGTTGCTTCTGTGTCTCATTAGAAAATCAAGTAGACATCCTAGAAAACGTCCTTCTTTTCTTGGAGAAGGGAACTGAAAGATCCTGGCAAATATCAGTTGAATTCGAATCCAAATCACTGAGAGAGAGAGAGAGAGAGAGAGAGAGAGAGAGAGAGAGAGAGAGATTCTTGTAACATGGTCAAGTTCTGTTTTAAAGTGCAGATGAAAAATGATGCATTGGGTTCAGTACAGATCCAATCCATTTGTGTTCCTAATTCACACACCACTGAATAGGGGCCAACCATATAAAGCCACACGCATGCACACACACACACACACAAAAATGCACCTTAGCACAAAATATGATATTTAGTCTTGTTTGAAAACTAGTGGTGCGGATGTCATCTCATTTCTGAAAATCATTAGATTTACTATTATGCACATTTTCTGAATAAATGTATCGGAGTTTATAAAGGCGTAGAGTTTAATGTAGTACTTTCCTCAGCCTATAAAATGTGATCAATATATTGAAGAAAAGCACAAAACTAGTTCATTTCATGATTTAGTTTATTGGCATTCCAAGCTCATCATATGAATAGCTTTTCATTAAAGAATAGTATTACTCCTTGTATTAGAGACCAAATACAACAACAACAACAACTAAGCCTTTTCCCATACTAGACGGGATTGGCTACATAGATTCTTTGTTTCCGTAGAGCTCTATCATGTGCCATGTTAGCAGTTAACTCACAATAACCTAGATCATTATTTATTGTTTCTTTCAAAATCTATTCTTCATACCTTCTTATATGTTCTTTTTTTTTATTTTCTTTCTATATGTCTAAACCATCTTAAACGATATTCTCTTATTTTATCCTCTATTGGTGTCACTCCTAATTTGTTTCTGATAACCTCAGTATATATACGGTCTTTTCTTATATGACCACTCATCCATCTCAAGATCTTCATTTTTGTCACTGACATCTTTTGTACATGGTGATGATTCCCAATACTGAGAACCATAAAACATGACAGGTCTAATTGCTGCTCTATAATATTTACCTTTTAACTTTAATGGTATCTTCTATTCACAAAGAATATCTGATGCTCCTCTCTCCATTTTAACTAACCAACATTTACCTTTTAACTTTAATGGTATCTTTTATTCACAAAGAATATCTGATGCTCCTCTCTCCATTTTAACTAACCAACATTAATTCTGTGTAATATCTCCATCAATTCTTCCATCACTCTAAAAACTGACCCTGAGTATTTAAAACTTTTTTTTTTTGATGCAATATGGGCCAATTTTAATTTTCATGTCCTCTGAAGTAACCAAATGATCAAACTTATATTCCATATATTCCGTCTTTATTCTACTAAGTTAGAAGCCTTTACTTTCTAATGTTTCTTCCCATAGTTCAAATTTTCTATTAACTTTTTCCTTAGACTCCACTAACACAATGTCATCTGCAAATAACATATACCAAGGTACTTCATCTTGAATATGTTTTGTTAACTCATCAATCACCATCATAAATAAGTATGGACTTAAAGTTGATCCTTGATGTAACCTAATATTAACTTCAAAAAAGTCTGTCATACCTTCATAAGTCCTCACACATGTTTTTGCACCATTGTACATGTCTCTTATAAGGTTTATGTATGTCACTGGGATACCTCTTTTTTTCAAGGTTCTCCAAAGAACCTCCCTCAGTATCCTATCGTAAGTTTTTTCTCATTAACTTGATACCCCAATAATTCACACAATTTTGAATGTCTCCCTTGTTCTTATATATGGGTATAAATGTACTCGCTCTCCATTCCTCGAGCATCTTTTGGTTTCTCCATATTTTATTAAATAGTCTTGTGATCCAAGTGATTCCTATTTCTCTTAGAATTTTTCAAACTTCTATAGGAATATTCTCTGGTCCTACCGATTTACCACCCTTCATATGTTCAAGAGCCTCTTTGACTTCATTCTTTTGAATACCTCGGTAGAAATTGTTGTTTATATTCTTTTCTGATTTGGCTAACTCTCTTAAGCTAATACTAATATCTTCATTTTCATTAAAAAGCTTATAAAAATAGTTTTTCCATCTATTTCTTATATCATCATTTACCACTAGAAATTTCTCATCATCGTCTTTGATGCATTTAACAGAATTAAGATCCTTAGTTTTCTTATCTCTAGCCCTAGCTATCCTAAAAATATCTCTTTCATCCTCTTTTGAGTTGAATTTTTTTATATAATTATAAATCCTCCCAAATTATTTATTAGAGACCAAATAAATAAATACGTATATTTGCCAATCATTGAAAATTTCAATCATAGATACCAAGAGATCCATTGTTGATTTCAAAAACAAAAAGTGAATCAACTACACCTATAAAAAATATATATTCAAAATTTCTTTTATCCTTTGTTGATTTCAAAAAGAAAACCTGATCATGAGATTTTTGACAAGTATATAACATGACAAGTATGTTAGACTTCCTCAAGCAATGCCCATATGCGAGAACCCCTCCTTTATATACACACATAAACGAAGAGTTCATTGTAGTTTGCCCTCCTCTTTCTTTATAGTGATAAGATCCCACTCATTTACGTTGTTCATTGTTTTTTAGGGTCATGAATGTAATAAAAAATGTCCTTCGTACTTTTCTAAAACACTTTTTAAATTTTTTTATATTATACTTATGCCTCCAAAACAATGATCATACATGTCCAGTGTTCATATATATATATATATATATATATATATATGAGTAACTCTTTATGCACACATAATGAGGCCTAGTAAATGAGCCCAACTAACCGAACACAGGCTGTTCTTGTCCAGATCCTTTGCCATACGAGCCAACCCATGTTCCCTTATTTATTAACAATCACGTTCCAACATATTAGAAAGATGTTCATTATTTCGTAAGGAGTTTAGTTCAAACATATCTGACCGAGTTTGAACGAGTTTGTGCTCGCAGGAACTCATGTTTGAGCTCATCTGAGCTGGTGTTTCTGTTATTTCTAGCTCATGCTAGAAACAATATCCTAGAATTGCCTCTCATGAACATGGATATTTAATCCGTAAATGATCTACTATAACAATTTAAGAACCACGCAATAAGGGAAGAAAATAAACTATCTCCAATTTAGCGCATTTTGTGTTATCTTACCAGGAGATGAACAGTTCACTGAAAATTCATGTCTTTCGCGAGCTCCATGAGCCAAATACACTTATTGTTCATGTTCAGCACAGCTAATGTACAAACCGAACATGAACAAGCTAGTAGCTAGCTGATGCTAGCTTATCTACGAGCAGTTTGGTTATTTTACCAGCCCCATGCACGCACTGCACTTCAGCTGAAAAACACAGACTTATCTTACCAGGAGATGAACAGTTCACTGAAAATTCAAGTCTTTCGCGAGCACCATGAGCCAAATACACTCACTGTTCATATTCAGCAAAGCTAATGTACAAACCGAACATGAACAAGCTAGTAGCTAGCTGAAGCTAGCTCAGTGGCGGATCTAGAACTTTTTGCAGGATGGGGCGAACTGAACTGCCTATTCAACCATTTCAGGTGGGGCGAACTATATATGATAGCCATGAACTCAATCGTGTGCACTAACTTCTTCATTTGGTTTTTCGAATTTCAGGTTCCTCAATGTAACTTATCTACAAGCTGGTTGGTTCTTTTACCAGACCCATGCACGCACTGCACTTCAGCTGAAAAACACAGAGAGTTTCCTTTTTGAGAATCTAGTGACAGATGAGATCTCTATAGCCCAAAACCATGAACTCGATTATCTATGATCGATGTTTCCTGAATTAATAGATCAAAGTTTGTACGGGCCTAGGAATTAATGGTAGTAGCTTCCTCACTCTATAAAATGGAATAAAGTAATTAAAACCTAGTGAAATTTTCTCCATTCCAACCTCATCTGCTTGGATAGATTTTCATTAAAATAGTACCATAAAAAGTTACTGCTTTCTGTAGTGGAGTGCATTGCACCTGAATTTACGAAACCTGCTCTCTCTCTCTCTATATATATATATATATAAAGAGAGAGAACAGTCCATGTACATACCTATCTATGCTCAAACTCACTTAAACATCTTTATGGTTCGATCAACATGATCAATTATATAGATTTAAATTAAAAAGTATTTAGTGTATCATGTGTACACCCATCCATGCTTAAATACGAAAAGTACAATTATATTTTATATTTTTAAAATTAAATCTCTATCATTAATTATGCCTATAGAAAGATAACTATTTTTTAGTAGATTTGAGTATGTATGCATATCTACCAATTTTCTCTCTCTCTCTCTCTCTCTCTAAATATATATGCATACATACATATATATGTGTGTGCATACATACTGTATAGACATGGCTGCTTCGAACTAGAACCGAACCAGCTGCAGAACGGAGGACTCCCCACGGTTCAGTTACATGATTTTTGGAAACCAGCTCAAAACGGGTTTCAAACTGCCCCTTATTAAAGATTATATATATTTTTAACACAACTTATCACAAGTTGAGCGGTGTTTCATGCTGCCTACCGTTTTGAGCTAGGTGAGGAGTTCAACTCCCAGGGAGTGCAAATGTCCCTTTAAAAACAAAAAATTTCTAACCAGTTTTGCAGTGGTTATAAAATTGGATCCGAAACTGAAACAGCTCCTAAAACGGTTCTGGTTCCAGCCAACCTGAAACCGACAATTTGAAACTGCATGTTCAGTTTACCCGAAACCAGACATGTCTATACCTATGTGTGTATGTATAGTGTCACCCGAAGTAGCAAGGCACATTTTGTGTACTTCTGTTGGACCTGAATCTGATCTCGATCAGGGTTCTCATATCAGGATTTACATTTGACCTGGTTGGTATCTCAAGCAATACCAATACGCGGTGGGTTCAAGAAGCAAAATCCAAGCAATACCCAAACTATATCCAGAAAAAGCTCTTACCAAACCTTATCACATAATCAGAAAATACACACATTTCTTATGTAACTAAATACAAGTTTGGAGGGGTAAAGATGATAGATGGTTCTTCTGGATATCCAAAAAAAGGACCGGTTTAGGTCAACAAAGGGTGGATCCATTCATCCAGCTCTCTTGCCTGGGTTCAATAATTGACCCACACTGCACAGCCTTGATACATATGCTTGAGATTTGTTGATTCTTGAATTCTTGGGCTGTGTTCAACTCCAAGTTGAGAATGTTTAACCCTGACCTCTCTGTACTTCATCATATGCTCTTCATTCTGGACCCCATCTGCATTTCTTGCCAGCTTAAGCATCTCAAACTTCTTTCAGTGTTTGATTCCAGCGGGCATCATGTCGATGAGTCGAGCTGAAGTCTGCTGTTGAGCATCAGGGTGAGGCTCCTACAGAATCTTATGCTTGGTGGCTCCTTCTCCTTCAATAGCCCACTTCCACGCCTGGGCTGAGTTCAATTCCTGGTGTAGACTAAGACTCAGCTCGCTGACAGCGAGAATGAAGGTCTTGGAGGTATAGCTTCTGGACTCGGTGTGGCTCCCCATGTCATAATCTCTCATACACTTGCTCTAGAACAAACCAAGCCCAGCCAGTCAAAGCCTTTCTGAAATAGGACTATCCAAGCAACTGTGAACTTGCACATGGACCAGCCTGCACATAGGTCCCAAAGTGGGCACCATTTCTTCATCGCCACTGCCTTTAAGTACGTACATACCGATCAATATGTATCGTATAATTGAACTTATATGATGTGAATCGTGTATCCATACAACACTGCTCATGACCATAACATACTCATATGGTTTCCTTTTTCTTTTAATTATTTTTACTCCTATCAAGTTTACATGTACACTCACGCCCAAAAAAAATGTTTATATGTACACTCACATTTAAAAATGAGTAAATTTAGTTATCGATATTGCTTAGCTTGATTCAAATTAATACGTGTGTACATCATACTATAAAAAAACTTTTACACCTGATATATGATCAAAATTTTAATTGTGCATTTATTAGATGATTGAAGTCGATCAGTGTTTTGGATCAGTATCCCATATTTAGACTTGTTTCGTTCTCTATTTAAAGGAGTGGTATTGCAGGAGAATTTTATGTTGATCGTCTGATGATTTACTGATTAAAGACGAGATAAAGTTCTTATAAATATACTCTGACCAATTCAATACAAGAGTGAAGACAATATCTAAAAATAATAATGGAATATATAGATTGACTATTAATAATCTATTGAACATGATAATGCGTTTTGATGGTTACTGTTTTTTTTAATTGTTTTTACTCCTATCAACTTTACATGTACACTCACGTCGAAAAAAAAAAAAGTTTACATGTACACTCACATTTAAAAATGAGTAAATTTAGTTACCAATATGGCATAGTTCAAATTAATACATATGTGTACATCATAAATTAATACTATGAAAAAACTTTTACACTTGATGTATGATCAAAATTTTAATTGTTGCATTATTAGATGATTGAAGTTGTAGAGTGTTTTGGATCAATATCCCAAATTTAGGCCTATTTTGTCCTTTACCTAAGGGGAGTAGTAGCGAGAGAATTCCAATTGTTGGTCATCTAGCGATCCACTAGTTGGAGAAGAGGGAAGTTCAGCAAAGATATTTAGAACTAATCGGTCACCGAGTGAAGAGGCGATGATGAAGGTAAAGGTAGAGAAAATTGAGCGTGTAATTGACTTCTACTGCCATGAATGCTTAAATACGGAGTTGCTCGGGGTGTCGATTAAATTTGTCGAGTTTATTAGGCCTAGGTAGACTAATTAGTTAGCGTCGTAAATGCGTACACGCTACTGCAAGTTTATTGAAATTTTCAAATGGTCAATGATCCCTTGACAGGTGATTAGTGATGATAACTTGAGCTTGCATGAGTGATAATAAGACTTATATGAGGCTTATTGGAACTGGCTTAAGATCCAGTGGCAGGATGATCCAAGGCCCAAGATGAAGTGGCCCATCTTGGCTAGCCCAATCACAACCACTTGTTGTTGTAGTCGCTATGATAATCCATACATGCTTCTTAAGATAAGTGTTATATTTTAAACGATTGTCTATAACTTTAATTTTGAAATATTATCCCCTCACCAACCACTAGGGGTGGAAATAAGTAGAGCTGTGCCGTCGAGAACTATGGCACAACTCTGACAGCGCAGCGCAGCTTTATTTTTGCGTTCTTAAGCAGGGATTGAGGTCAATGCTTTTTTTAAGCGCATTTAGCCCAAAAGGTCAGACGCTCGGTAATCTAATAGGCACTGAAGGACATTAGTAAACGCTTTATTTAATTATATATAATATAATATATATTATTATAATAATTATAAATTATAATTATATTTATTAATTTATTATAATATATTAATATATTTTTAATTAAATTTTAATAAAAATCAATAATTAAAACTTAAGTTAGTAAGTTAGAATAGAAATAATACTGTTTATTAATATATTTAACGTAATATATTTTTAGAATGAAAATAATATATTCGCATTAATACATTGCGTACTATATATAGATGTTCGCCCTTTCTCTTTTTATAGATGTTAATGCGATCTTTGATCGATGTGGGACTTGAAAGATTAGAGTAAGAAAGTGAAGCGAACAGTATATATCTTCGGAAGTCAGCATCGACCAAAAATTAGAATAAGAAAGTAGATAACATCTATAACACTCTTTGCTACTTTTATGAATCACCTACATTTATTTTAACTGCTACGATCTTTGAATTAGATGTGAGACTAGAAAACTACAAGTAAGAAAGTGAAAGCGAACTTGGTATATCTCCCAGTCACTATTATCGGCCAAAGTCACTTGGGAAATGATGAGTAATTAATTATAAAATTAGAATATGGAGTGTTAAATTATAGCAGCTATTGGTTTAGAAATAGGCCGTTGGAGCTTATTTCAAGGCTTAGGCCTATTAGTATGTAAAGGCATATTATAACTTATTTGGTAGGTGCGATTTAGCCTATCATGAATTGAGCCTATTTAAAGGTAAATTATTAATCATGTAAGGGTCTGTTGGCTGTATTAAAGAGCATTTTATTAAGCGCATTAAGATGCCGTTGTAGTAAGAAACGTTAAAGTCTAGCACATGCGAAAGTAGGGTAGACGTTTAAAAGGTTAGGCCCCAGGCAGGATTGTAAAATCGGCTGTTGGCCTGTTTCATCAGGCGGGCATTAACTCGAGCCTTATAAAGGTGGGATTCTGAAGTAGGAACATTTAAAATCGATCTGTCTGGCGCGGCTCGTATTCATGCTGAACATTTCCACGAGGTCATAGGCTAGGCCAGGTGTCTCCAATAATGCCTTTTATTCTTGAGTTTCTACAATTACATAAAGCTGGTCTAAGTTATGTGATAGAGTATAAGTACTGTCGCTACAATAAGTCTAGCTGATGCTTGTGTATTTCACTTGTACCACAATAACCAGCTAATCCCAATCGCTTATCTAAACGGTATCTACTCTCAAATATTCTTTACCTTTCTGGCAAACTCATTACATAAATGCAAATTGAGATTCTTTCAGTATCATCTGCTAGAAATATATCAAGTCCTCTCTTAGTGCTTGAGTCCTAATTTGTCATATTTGAAGTCTTGTAGTAGGATTACCATTCTCCTTTCCACTACATTTGGAAGCACGTTGATTGAGGTTGAGCCACCTTCAACAATCGTTTAGAAATGATATCAAGTACACATATTTGATTCCTACCAAGTACATATTTGATTCCGGTTATGAAAAAGGAGATCTTTTAGTAGGAGTTATGCAACCCTGAAATTGTAGCTTAACTTCCAACTTTAGCCGCACTTTCAAAAATAAAAAGAATACTGTTCTATGCCTTACTACCATTATAGCTGTAGGGACCAGCATAGCCGTTTCAGAAGGCAAATTGGTCAACTAGCATTTATTAATTTCGAGTAGAATGAAGTTTAAAATTTGGAAGCGTATCTGCAGCACCAAACAGATCCTTGATTCCTCTAAAATTGAATTCGGAGGCAAGTTCAAGTTTAAGTTCAATTCAAGCACATCATCACAAGGCAGTTCAGACTGAAATGAATGGTTTGGAGCCTCTCCGTTGGGCCTACCAAATGACATGCATCCGACGTGATTTATTGGGTTGAGAGAGCCGAGGTGTTTTTCTTTTCAAAAAAAGAGGTCATGAGTGAATTAATATAGCTAATTAAGAGCACGGATTTTGGATAGTTGGAGCTTTAGAGGTCACATTTATGTGGAAACCTCTCATTCCAGATATTTGGGTTCCAGGAATGAGCAGTTAGTACACCTCTCATTCCATCCAATGCATGTGATGTGACTTGTGAACCGCTTTTGAATTTGATGCTTGGGAATGGTCAGCAGGTCTTTTTTTTTGGACTTCAACAGCACAAGAACAAAGGCCCAAACTAAGAAGAGCCCAACCAAGCAACTCTGCAGTACCAGTAGACAAGTAAACAATAAGGCCTAAGCACGCTTGCTGGAGATGCAAATCTAACTCAGAGATTCCATGCTAGATGAAGGCTCTTTGGTTTGGGTCATATGATAGGGTTTTTTTCTTGTTGGGTTGCGGCCAGGCCTACAAAGGAGGGGAGCGATTTTGTGAGCAATTTCCAGGTCGGGTGGGTTTATTTTATTATAGTCCTTCCATCCATTTGTCTTAAAATTTTACATCGCCCAAATTATCCAAGAATTTTTCTTGCTTACCATGAGGAAGAAATCTAATTGAGTTGCCTTTACTGAAATTATAAAGAGGGCTTGTTGAAACAAAATAAATATATGTACCTTTAAAATTAAATATGTACCTTTATTTTTTTTATTTTATTTTCTTGCTAAAAGATATACTGCATAGCTAATTCCATGTACCTAGCCTGGTACATTTGATGAGATCAATTTTCTCATAAATTCATAATTCTCCTCTTTGTGTTTGTGTATGTGTTTTTGATAAGAAAAAAAGTGCAATTTGAGAACTTGTCTTCTTTTTTTCACCTCAATTTTGGGATTAGTCATCTTACTTTTCTGAGTTACCGATGAAGATCTTTTTTACATTTATAATTGGCAACGTCCTCAAAGAAAATCAATATGATCCCCTAGTTTACCCAAAAAGGGGGAAAAAATTACCTTTTTTTTAAAAAAAACTGTCATTTCAAGTATGCGGGCTTCGTGAGAGGTTAGCTATTAGTTATTGGCCAAATGTGAATCTCTTCACTTTTACAGGACCACTCACGACCTGAAAGTGTGACTTCAAAGTCCAAACCTCTAACCGAAAAACAAAACAAAACCCAAAACTTGTTATGGACCTCAAACCCAAAACTTGTTATGGACCTTACATCTAACATAATAAATTTAACTTAATTAACAATAAAATCCTGCTAAATTATTATTTTTTCTAAATAGTTTATAATTCTCCCAAAAACAAAAAAATAAAAAAATAAAAACAATTATTTTTTTGGGATCTGGGAAAAAACAAAAACAATTGTTTAGGGCAGTCAAGGATGACGTATAAGAATTAAGAAGGTCCATATATGTATTTTATTTAAATTTAAATTGAAAATAAACTAGTTGGCGACATGAGATGAGCAAGGGCGCGTTTGTGCGTACAATTCCAATCGCTTTATGTATGTGGTTTGTGTTGTGTTCCCTCTTTTTTAAGCTGTCACTCAGTGAAGGTTTATTACAGATTCCTTGAGAAGTGGGTTATTGATGAATTATTTTTTTATTTGATAATATTTATATGATTTAAGTGTATATAAATATTATTAGTTAAAAAATTATAAATTTTTATATGTATAATTATTTATAAAAAATATTTAATTAAATTTGTATAAAATTTTAAGTATTATTAATTAAATTTAACTTTTTAATTTTAACTATTAATTTATTTTAATAATATAAAATATCATAAGTAGATTTTATATTTTATGTACATATATTAATGTTTTTTCTTAATAAATTTTTTATTTAGTGAAGTGGGGCGGGGTCAATCCATTTACGTGCAGAACGGGTGCAGGTCTGATCCCCAAAGATCCACGAGACAGTGAAGCAGGGCGTAAAGAAAACTTTGTGCTGCGGGGTGGGTGCCGTTGCCATCCCTACTTGGAGGCGCCAGTAGTTGGATTTGCCCTCTCCATTGCACCACGGAAAAAAAATGGATCAATTACTCTCTCTCTCTCTCTCTCTCTTTATATATATTGATTGGGTCCTGGCCATTATGTTTTGGAGCATAAGTGCAATAACATTACCTTTCTTTCCTTAAAAACTTTAAGCCACAAAAAAGCAATGGTCACATGTTAGAAGTGAACACGATCGAATTCTCTCTCTCTCTATATATACATATATATACACATATATATTATATGTATATATATACATACGTGAGTACGTATGGTGTGGCAGACCCAACACCCAAGCATTGTTTTGAGTATGAATAAAAGTACTGCGCAGCCTATGCATAACATTGATTTCCTACAACCATGAGGATCCATTGCATTCGTCGAGACTTCAGGGGCCATGCATGTTCTCTCTATCTGCTTCGTTAGGTTGGTAACTTGGTATTAGATCTTTCCATCATTCCCTGAAAAGGAAAAATATCCAAATTCTTATTCATAAATTATGCATGAATTTTTGTAAACATCCATATTGAGTGTTGGAAAACAAATTTCTATATTTCACACACACACACTCACACACACACACACACACACATATATATATATATATATATATATATTCATTCCCTCGGAAGGAAAAATATCCAAATTCTTATTCATAAATTATGCACGAATTTTTGTACACATGCATATTGAGTGTTAGAAAACAAATTTCTATATTTCACACACATATAATTTCTATATTTCATACACACACACATACACACACACACACACACACACACACACACACATATATATATATATATATATATATATATACCAGAAGGCAAGTCTGTGTTACAGCTGCTAGTGTCCAATAAAAGGCCAAACAAGTTGAGAACTTGTCAGCTGCAGATGAGTTGTTTCAGATCAATGATCGTCACGTTCATGTACCCCCGACTCCCTTTCTTTTTCCTTTTCTTCTTGGGTGCGGATAATAAGGCCGATGCCTTATGCGCACCCTGCGTGTTGAACTCATGACTTTCAACTCGCGAGTCGGCCCCGTAGCCATGCGAGCTATTGCTAATTTATGCATTGCTTCCCTTCTTTGCTTCTAAGCTAACAAACTCCTTGCATTTCTTCCAGAAGCCCCCGGTCTGGTTTTGGATTCGATCGGTTTAGTCTAAATTTTTTAGCATTTGGATCAGGGTGGCATTGCATCGCAAATTAAAGGGTTGGTCATTATCCATGTGGTTATATACTCTTTTAAAAGGAATCAATTTTCTAACATTACCAGGGAATGTTAATGGGTTCGGTCTAGTTTTGTTCTGGTTTCAATCTCGAATCAAACTGTTATTCTCGGTTCTTAGTTTTTAAAAACTAAACCAAACCAGATTGACGGTTTCGGTTGGGTTTAATTCTGAAGCACAGTTCTACTTAGTTTAGGGTTTAGCTAAATACAAAACATTAAGCATTAGATTACCTGGATCTACGGTCCAGATTTTTTATGTATATGAGGCTATAATTAAAACCATGAACCAAACCGCTAGTCTTTTTTGTGTGTGTGATAACCGAACCAAACCAAACCCCTTGACATGTTCGGTTCTGGCGGTTTGGTTTGCTTTCGCTGATTCTTTGCGAATCTCTAATATTATCATTCGAGGATTTGACATGTAGGTAGCTTTCTTATTTAAAACCCTCCCCTTAATCTCCATCAAATGTCAAGCACGAGAAGCAATCACAAGTTCTAAATGATGATAAAGCGCCAGCTAAACTGATGCGAGATCTTAATATGCTTAAGAAAGACGATGTTTAAAATGGCCCATACAGCACAGAGGGGAGTTCGACTCCCAGAGGATGCATATGTGCGGGCGTGTGTTAGGCTTCAGTCAACCCCCCCAAAAAGGCCCATACAGCAAATTAAAGCATAAAAGATATTTAAAGTTTTTAAAAATAAAATTAAGTTTTTAAGACCAAAACCCTTCAATTTGTAGATAGTACTTTAGAAATAATATGATTAAAATGATAACTATTATCGAGAAAGGCGATTCAAACTGTGTGTGTGAGAGAGATAAGTAACATCTAAAAGGACAGCTCGATTTATACACACACATGTTTAAAATGGCTTAGAGAGCAAATTAAATAGCATAAAAGATATTTAAAACTTCTTTTTCAATAAAATTAAGTTTTTAAAACCAAACCCTTTAATTTGTCGGTAGTAGTTTTAAAAATAATATGATTAAAATGATCTGAAAATGTGATAAGTATAATTTAGGAAGGGGATCTAAATTCTCTCTCTCCCTCTCCCGCTGTACGCGTATGTGAACAAAAGCAAAAACATATTCATACACAAGCACAAGCGCGCACACACTCATATGTATATTATCTATCTCTTTCTCTCTCTCTCTCTCTCTCTCTCTCTCTCTCTATATATATATATATATATATATATATATATATATATATATATATATATATATATATATATATATATATATATATATATATATATATATATATATATATGTGCACACACAAGCACAAGCACGCACACACATTCTCTCTCTCTCTCTCTAGAGAGAGCCTCTCTTATTGCCACATGAACGTATAATTGCTCCATGACAAGGAGATACACAGAATGAGAAAAGAAAAAAGATCGATGTGTTCATGATACACAATAATGAGTTTTTTGGATGTCTCAAACTTTTCCCAAAGACGATCATCTTTAAGCAAAAGCTTAAAAAGATGGAGCTCATGGATGTGAGCCCCACAATCTCAACGATGGACCAATCCATCCTAAGCTGGATCATGAAATCAATCTAGAATTGATCCTCTCAAATAAACTCGTCACAATACACAAAAAGAAACCTTCAATAGTCCCAACCACGAACAAGGCTAGGGGACAACCACGAACACGCTTATTCATGTTCACCTATTGTTCTTTTGTGGTATAAGTATAATTTAAATTTTTTTAAGAATTTTTAAAAAAGATCCTCGATGAATGTTATTTGTGGAGGACATTATATTAGTGGAAGAATCTAAGAGAAAAGTTAATAGAAAATTGAAACTAGGAATAAAAACATTAGAAAGTAAAAGCTTTCAACTTTTTAGAACAAAGACAATATATTGACATAGACATTGCATTCCTTATAAAAGAAGGTTTTAAACACCTAATTAATTTTTCAAAATGATGAACAAATTGATAGAAATGTTATTTATAAAATTAATGCATAGTTAAAATAGAAAGGTATACAAGGTATTTTATATAATAAGAATATATTATTAAAATTGAAAGCTAAATATTATAGAACAATAATTCGATCTATTATGCTTTATGATTCTGAGTGTTGGCAAGTTAATTATCAACATTTACAAAAAAAATCCATGATAAAAATGAAGATGCTCATGAGTGGTCACACAAGGAAAACTATATATCTAATAAGATTATTAAAAACAAACTGAGCATGGTGCTAATAGATGACAAAATAAGAGAAAATCGTTTAAAATAGGTTCTACAAGTACAAAAATGACCAAAGAAAGTTTTGGTAAGTTAATATGAGAAACTAGATTGTAAAAATATTAAAAGAAAAAGAGGAAGACCACAAAAGTGCTGAAAAAAAACAATAAAAATGAACTAACTTATGTTAACTTAACTGTTAGCGTGGTATATGACTGAGCTGTATGGAAACAAAGAATCTATGTAATGATTGGATATGAGTAGGCAACATCAATGATAAGCAAGATCCAGTCTCTCTATATGTGTGTATGCGCGCATATGTATAAACTATGCTTTCTCGCAAACACATTAGGTGGTGCAAACTACCCTTTCCAAATAACTAGGGATGTTAATATTGCCGAGACGTGCATAACCCCAATCCAACTAAATGTGAATAGGGTGGGGAGAGTATTCAATCTTATCACGTTTAGGTTCAAGCATGGGATATAGTGCTCTGATACATATCTATCTCATATACAGTTATACACACACATAGAGAACCTTAACCTGTACTCAGTTGTTGAGGATTGGGTTGGGATATAGGCACACCCGTCTCCAACCTGCCCTATTATCATCTTTATAAATAACAACTAAGAAACAACTAGGATAACATATCTACTAGAAAATATTTATATTGATTTATATGTACCTTTAGGGTAAGATCATATCGAGATAAGATTTATTTTATAACCTTTATTGATGATTATTCGATATATATATATCTTATCACATAAATTTGAGGCAATTTAGGTATTCAAAGAATATAAAGAAGAAGTTGAGAACTAAGTAGGACATACTATCAAAGACTTGAGATCCGACCGAGGAGGGGAATGCATCTCTATCAGATTCTTAAAATACTATAAAGATTTTGGTATTTCAAAATAGAATACAATTCCAAATATACATCAACCAAATAGTGTAGTAGAAAGATATAACATGACCTTACTGAATATAACAAGGTTTATGTTAATAGATGCTTCTCTTCTTAGGATATTTTGGAGCGAAGTAATAAGTACAACCGTGTACATTTTGAATAGAGTACCATGAAAAATTGTATTTTTTACACCTCATAAGATGTGAGTTAGAAAAAAAATAAACCTTAGTCATCTCAAGATGTGTGATCTATCATGAAGAGTAAAGAAGGGGTAATGAACCTAAAATAATATAAATCAAGGAAACATCGTATATATATGAAAAACAACACTTTCTTAGATATCTTTGAAATTAGATCCTTTAAGATATATGTATAGGGCATACCAGTAGTACTGAGTGATGTATTGATTGTACCCTTGATTAGGCATAATCTAGTTTAAGTTTCTACCTTAGTTAAGAAAGGTTTTGATGTTAGGTTTGTCTCTAGTAAGGTAACCATGGAGAAGCATTGAAGGATAACCATTTTTGGACCCTTTGATGTTGAATATAGATTTTTCACATTAAACATAAATAAAAATGAATATTCTTTTGCTTATATCGATTATAACTTTAATGTTGATGTGAATGTATGACACAAATACTTAAGACATATAAGCCTCTAAAAGTTAATAAAATTAGCTAACTTCGACTAATTTTTTGGATTTGAGGAAAATACTTTTAGTAAGTGTGAAACCTTCATACAATAAAAAATGATCTGAAAATTATTTCTCAAAGAAACAACTAAGACAACAACTCTACTACAAACCATTTACATAGATTTATTTGGACTCTTTAAGATAAATTCACATAGTGGTAAGACTTATTTTAAACCTTTATTGATGATTATTTGATATATATATATATATATATATATATATATATATCTTATCACATAAATATAAATCAATTCATGTATTTAAATAATATGCAATTCATGTATTTAAATAACATAATGAAGAAGTTGAGAACCAAGTAGGACATATTATGAAAGTCTTTAGGTTTGATCGAGGAGGAAAATACACCTCTTTAGGATTCTTAGAATACTATAAAACTTTGAAATTTCAAAACAAAATACAATGCCAAACACACCTCAATAAAATAGTGTAGGAGAAAGATATAACATGACCTTACTGAATATAACAAGATCTATGTTAATAAATACTTATCTTTCTAGGATATTTTGAAGAGAAGTAGTAAGTACAATAATGTATATTTTCGATAGATTACCATCTAAGGTTATATTTTTTTACACCACACGAGATGTAGGTGACATATTATTGATCGGGAATGACAACGATATGATTGTCAAATCTAAGTCATGGTTAAACTTAAGATTCGAAATGAAGGATATAGGAGAGACATCCTATATTCTAGGAATAAAGATTTCTTGTGATTAAAATCTAAACTCTTATGCTTAAGTCAAGAGAGGTATATAGAATATATCCCCAAGAAATTTGAAATGGGTGAGTGCAAGCCTCTAACTACATTCATTACAAAAGGAGTCAAACTCAACAAAGTTGATTATCCCAGTGAGAGAGTAACAAGTCTAATGTTTCTTATGCAAAAACTGTAGGTAGTTTAATGTATGTTATGCTATGTATGAGATTTGATATTAACTTTGTTGTTGGTCTTGTAAGTACATATTAAAGTAATCTTGATTGGTAGCATTGGATAGTTGTGAAAAAGATTTTAAGATATCTTAAAGGAACAAAAGACTTAAAATTGTGTTTTCAAGCAAATGAACTAAAAGTGATCGCATACTTAGATGCTGGTTTTTCTAAAAACAAAAATGATAAAAAATCAACCTCCAGACAAATATTCTTATTTAGAAGTGGTGTTTTTTCTTCAACTTGCAAAAAACAGGGTTGTGTAACATTGCATATATAAGAAATTGAGTATGTTGCTTGGAGTATGGCTACAACGAGTGCCATTTGGATATGACACTTCATACATGATTTGAAGTTGGATATAACCAACGAGCCTATTATAATTTATTGTGACAGCAATTACTTTGATTGAAAGTAGAGTTGATAGCTCTAGAAGGAAGCATATAATGGTTAAATACCATTATATTCATGATATGATTAAAAGAAATGAGATATCTATATCTTATATGCCGACTAATGATATATTGGTTGATCCCTTGACCAAAGGGTTAAGAGAGAATCTTTTCTCAAAGTATGAACATGGGCTTGAGATTTGTTTAGAGTTTATTTAGTATATTAAATTATATTATGATGATTATTGTGTAGGAAAGAATATATTAGATATGAAAAACCACACAACAGGTATAGATTGCAATTACACTTGCAATCTTAGAGGGCATAACTTGGGAAACCTACAAAAAGTGAGAGGTAAAACGATTGTGTAATGATAATTTGACTCAAATGACAAGGTGAGAGATGTAACATAAAGTTGACCATTTTCGGTAAGAAATCCATGGAATGCATGAAGAAAAGTCATCTTCTTGGATTTCATGGTTGCATTGCCTATCTCAAAATAAAAAGGGGTTAACCGTTTCCTAATGCATACATTACACCTCTCATGGATAATGATAAGGTTTGCAACGGAAAACCCCGAACGGTAAGACCATGAAGATGAAGCCAGACTGTAAGGAAAGTTTTTTCATCTTCCTTGTAGGAAACCATAGATGTCATCCTCTTTTCTCCTTCTTCTTTTCGCTGTGCAACTGCTTCAAGGGATTTTTGGTGAGGATCCTGCACGAAGAATCCATTAGTTTGAACATATACCCCTCTCAGAGAACATGGTAAATGAGCACACTCATTCATATTCAAGTCTACTTAAACATCATCACCATTCAATTCACATGTTTAAACACCCGAGACCTATATTTAAAAAGTAAAATATGTCATTCTACTTTTCGTACTTTGCATTTAACACCATATATATTAATTGCTTTTTAAATTCAAATCTCTATCATTAATCATGTTAAACAAACAATGAAGTTATTTAAGCAAATTTAAACATGGGTGTGTGCATGGGCTATTCTCCCTCTCTCTCCCTACATATATTATAAATAGAATTTTTTTTAATCATGCTAAAACAAATAATGGGTTTGACCATAATTCACTTACCTTTAAATTACACTTTCTATAAAGAGGAATCAAAGCTCATGTAAAATCCCTTGTTTGAAATGATACTTTGAACTTAATCATCATCTTCACTCCATTCTTGTATTGCGCTAGTCCTAGTAGTACTCGTACTAGTACTATAGTCTCCGTTCTGTATATAGTTCTTCATGCTTTTTTGCTCGATGCCTTATTTTTTGTCCAATAATGTAAGTAAGAACTGTTGTACCTCCGGTGCCGTCAAACCAAAAACCAGAGATTGGAGAACGTCTTGTTGCACCTCAAAGCAGCTTCTACATAAGGTACCATCCATCACGAAGATGAAAACTCGTTAATCAATAAAGAACTTCTTGAGGGCACTAAAGATTTTACTGTAAAGGGTCAAAGGAAAGATGTTAATACAATATTTTTAAGGCTTCGAATTGCAGATTCTAAAGGCAATTGTAGTCTCTATTTTCTTAATCATGGTTATTTAAAATATTCATGTATTTTGCAGTATCATTGCAAAAATCGTGCCAGCAGTCTAACTTTATTTTGGGACTTCTAGGTAATGTCCGTAACATTCATTTTCCTTTTGATATTGAAGCGGACACTGCAATTAGTGTTGCTAGAGAAATGGTGACAGAGTTAGATCCCACTGATCAAGATGTCACTAAAATTGCTGATATGATTGACCAGGAAATACAGGCTCATGTTCCCGGCTGGCTGCCTGGAGAATGTTTTCAAGAAACTGCTGGAAATAAAGAAAGTATGCAACAAAACTTGAAAATGATAGCAACACGGGCACCTAATGGGGAACTTGCAGGTTCTTTTTCAGTACTATCTACTACAACTAAGCCTTTTCCCATACTAGATGGGTCGGCTATATAGATTCTTTGTTTTTTTTTTTTTAAGAATTCATGTTAAGTCCAACAAAATTTTACACTGGCTGTCGAAAGCCTAACGCAACCCTCCTCTTTTATCCGGGCTTAGGACCGGCCATACAAGGGTGATCCTTTACATGAGCCCTGCATTGCATTAGGCTCCTCATTTCTTTTTCAGTACCATGTTCAACAAATATCCGGTAACAAGATATCTTTGGCTTCAATATAAGCAGCTCCTACATTCTTTTTCTGGTACAAAGTAGACATTCTGTTTATTAGAAACTATCAAACTAAGAAATGTCGTTGGTGAAGCAACATGTTGTACAGGTTAAATATCAACTTCATTCATCAGTTTGTTTGCAGAGTATTCTTTATTATAGTAAATCTGTTTATCTATGGCTGTCTAACTATAATCATGTTTAAATTTGAAGCCATCTCACCGTCAGTGCTCTGGTTGAAAATGTCAGTTGTGTTGGTCAATGTTTTTGCCGTCTTTTTCTCTACTTTGAAGGTGCAGTAGTAATCCAATTAGCCCAACCTTCTGCCCAATTTATAGTTGTAGTTTGGAGAAGAGCATCATGAGAAGGCCAATATTTGGTGAGTTTTATCTTCTTTTTGTTTGGTTTCCTGGACTTCTTTTCTGGCACCCCTTTTGTCAAGCATTTCCTACATCTTGAAGATTTAAGAATGCATGATTCTGATTTCTTTCAGGAACTTCGTCACCAGGAATATGAATTTGGTTCAAAATTTCTTGTGCGTCAGTAATGTGAATCTCACCATATGCCTCCTTGACGAATCTTAATCAGCTGCATTGCAGGTGAAGTTTTTCACTTTATCAATTGCTATGGGTATCTCATCTGCTCAAGACTGCTGCTTTATTGTTTTTGACTATTTCTAGTTTGCTAGTGTGGGTGCAACTGGATCCTCATGTTTGGTGTTAGTCGGAGATGGTAGGTGGTACAGCTACATGTTCCAAGAGAAAATGGTATATGTTTTTGGTATTCTGCAATAATAGCGGGTGGCCATGGCGGCTGCTGTTGATGACTTCAGAAGCCATTTTGCTGGAAAGCTGTCTTCAAATTTAACACAAGAAAACATGATTATAGTTAGACAGCCATAGATAAACAGATTTACTAAAATAAAGAATACCCTGCAGACAAGCTGATGAATGAAATTGATATTTAACCTGTACAACATGTTGATTCACCAACGGCATTTCTTAGTTTGATAGTTTCTTATTAACAGAATATCTGCTTTGTACCAGAAAAAGAACGGAGCTGCTTATGGAAGCCAAAGATATCTTTATGGTTACCGAATATATGTTGAACATAGTACAGATACCGAAGAATTGCAAGTGTTGATAGAACTTCAGGACAGGATACAAGACAATGCGTTATGACAAGAGAACCATTTATAGAAAAAGAAAAAGAAAAATAAAAAGAAGAACGGGAAGATTTTATGATACAAGATAGACAGAGGATCGGTTAGCCGACCCCGTCTAGTGTGGGAAAAGGCTTAGTTGTTGTTGTTGTATAGACAGAATCGGTTAGCAATTTGAACACCTCAGAATGAGCATATATATACAATCCACAACTCTGTCATCTCTGTTGGAACTCCAGAAAGGTCACACTCAAAGCCCACCATATATCACACTTGATTCGAAGAAGACTTGGCGTAGAATAGGTGCCAACTGCACGGAAGATCAAGATAACCAGGGAATGTTTGCCCATCAACGACGACGCCTTCAGTCCTGACCTGATTTACTCAGTTTACCATGCATCCACCCAAACGGACTCTTGCCTTCGGAGTTCTGATGATAAAATCATCCTACCTGTATCTCCAAGATCGATCTATAGTTCATGTTGATGCAAAATGTGCAGCCTACTCAGACTTCGACCTGGCTAAAGCCTCCTCTAGTATTACAGCAATTCCCATATCAGAAACCCTGGTGTTACCTTTCAACAAGTTTGACCTATCACTGAATACAGTCTTACACATATTATTTTCAGCAGCAGCATCCCACTTGCTAGTCTTACCGAAAATGCGAAGTGCACAAGGTTTACCTTGCAAGCTCTTCAGAACCTTAGTTTGTACACTTTCCTGAACAGGATGTGAACCAGACAAACCCTCAGTGTTCCCATTGTCTGAGCCACTTTTTATTTCAGATGGCACAGCAACAGCAGGATTCATTGAACAATCATGAGGAGAACCCCCATGACAACCTAATGCAGAAGTAACAGGATTCCCAGATGGAGGTCCATCCAGCAATTCCTGCCCGTCTTCATTAATATCCCCAGACAATTTTTTGTGCCATCTACTTTTCGCATTGACAAATGACTCATCATGTAATGCATCTAAGCAACTTTGTGCAACAAAAGGCATCTCACAGTTTTCACCACAGTCATGAACCTTCAGAAGGCACATTTTTAAACTCCTATCGCAAAGTTCAGGAGGTATTTCATTCAATATCTCTTTTATAGCAAGATCATGCTTTCTCCGAAGCATCTCAAGCTCATTTTGCTGCTCCATCAGCAGATTTAAAAGTTTTAGGGTGGCTGCTTTCATTTCTTCTGAATCATCTTCCGTTGGGTGCAAGACGGGCTTTTGCAAAGAGCATCCAACAGATGCAGCATTAGCAAGTTCCCTGTTAGGTGCCCCTGTGTTGCTATCACTTTCATTACCACTTAAAAGCTCCTTGGTCTCGAAAGATTCTTCTTGGTTTTCCTGTTCAGTGGCACTTTTAAGCTCGCCACCTGCTGCCTCCTGCATTTTAAGTACTAATGGTACCACATCTTTATCGTTGTTCTCTTTGCTTCCACAAGTTGACGCACCAGAATCTTCATCGATAGTGCTTAAAGAAGGTGAATTTGTAATATCAATCAATTTAGTGTCTGCATCATCATCGTGAAGAAGAGGATCCACATAAGAAGATGCATCCGAGTGAGTGGACTTAAGCGGAGAACCCCCACTAAATCTCCTTGGGGAATCAGACCAATAATGCCTTCCAGATGGAAGGCGATCCAAAACGAGGCCCCGAGGACGACAATCAGAGTCCATGAGCAATGCACAAGGGTCATAGATTGTCCCAGCTTCATAGTTTTGTTGCATACTTTCTTTATTTCCAGCACTATCTTGAAAACATTCTCCAGGCAGCCAGCCGGGAACATGAGCCTGTATTTCCTGGTCAATCATATCAGCAATTGTAGTGACATCTTGGTCAGTGAGATCTAACTCTGTCACCATTTCGCTAGCAACACTAATTGCAGTATCCGCTTCAATATCAAAAGGAAAGTGAATGTTACGGACATTACCTAGAAGTTCCAAAATAAAGTTAGACAACCGATACGATTTTTGCAATGATACTGCAAAATATATGAATATTTTAAATAACCATGATCAAGAAAATAGAGACTACAATTACCTTTAGAATCTGCAATTCGAAGCCTTAAAAATATTGTATTAACATCTTTCCTTTGACCCTTTACAGTAAAATCTTTAGTGCCCTCAAGAAGTTCTTTATTGATTAACGAGTTTTCATCTGCGTGATGGATTATATCTTTTGGAGAAGCTGCTTCACCATGAGGTGCAACAGTACGTTCTCCAATCTCTGGTTTCTGGTTATCTTCTTGTTTGTTTGGTGGAGGGCACCCTTTACAATTTCTCCCGGAACAGGTTTCTGTAAAATGCAAAAGATGACTGACACTTTCATGTTCTACATCAGATTGAAGAAATGGATCATTTAGCAGTTCACTAGCAGGCAATCTCTGTGAAACATCAGCGATGCATTTTTCTATGAAATGTTTCACCTCAGGATCTTTGACCTTGTTTAATGATGCAGGTTTAATTCCCTACAAGAAGAAAAGGGGACTCCAGTGAAATCAATGGCAGCGGGGTTATGTTTCTGTTTTGCCTGAAAGGAACTAGTGATGGACAAATAACCTTTTCAAAAAGGATAAACCATCATACTTACCGAAGTCACTTTCTTGTATATCTGAGCAGCATTTGAGCACTCGTTATATGGGTATTCAAAGGTTACCAACTCCAACAAGCACATGCCAAAAGCATAGACATCAACGAGCTCATTGTACTCTTCTTCATAAAGTTCTGGAGCCATAAATTCAGGAGTTCCTGCAAAAACAATTAAAATTGGTTACTACCAGAAAAATGATTTGACAGCTAAAGGAGGGTGACAATCTTCCACTTAAAAAATAAATAAATAAGGCATGTATCTTTCTATGCATTAAGAACTAAAACAAAAAAAGAAGCAGTAAAGTGTACCAATTACACTGTGAGCAGCATGAGCCTGGCGAAGTATAGCAGCCAATCCAAGATCACCTATTTTCACTTCTCCTTGGTTTCCATTCACAAATATATTATCACACTTCAAATCCCGGTGGATAACAGGTGGGTCATGACTGTGCAGATAACTGAGCCCACTCAAGATTTGTCTAGACCAATTCTTCAGTGCTCTCAAATCTACATGTTTATGTTTCTTGCGATACCTAAATAAGTAAAAAACAAGAGCATTCTGTTACGTTAAATATCAACTATCCAGTTATACATCAGTCTAGGAAACTACGATTAAGTCCTTCTAAATAACCTTAAAACAAATAAACTAACAGTTGAGAGTCTAACTAGACCTTCTTCATCAGGATTTATTAGGAACTAAACATGTAAACAATTTCCAATAGAAATGGCCATTAATATAAAAAAAAAATACTATGCATTTAGAGAAAATAATACTTCCACACTTCTAGTGATGGCATGTGAACAGCTAATAGGAAGTACAAGCATATACCTAAACCGTCGTACAGAAAAATATTAACAGATAAGTCCATCTTAAACATGTCTTGGATGGATGTTTTGCCAAGCAATTTTCAAGGTGCTCCGCTTAACGGAGCAGATATAAGAGTTAGTAGCTACCACCATGTCAATTATTTCATAAGTTGATTTTGGAATGTAAAAGGCTTGTCGGCAACAAGATTGACAAAAGAGTCATCATCATATTTCATACACCATTTGTGCAGTTAAGCACATAACTGACCTTATCTCTATGCGACTTTCATCTCTAACTTTCATCTCTATGACAGTTTGTGTCGTTTATAAAGACTATTTTTTTTCTTCTTCCAAAACCAAGTCTTGTCCCACACTGGATGAATATCTTAGCTGCCATATCTTATCTCGGGTCATACCCCATGTTTAACTCCAAAAGCAAAAGTCCAGTGTTTTATAGTGTCCCTCCAATACCTTTTTAGTAACTCCTCGACCTCTTTTATTGTGATCAGAGCGGCGCAAGAGAGAGAGAGAGAGAGAGAGAGAGAGAGAGAGAGAGAGAGAGAGAGAGAGAGAGAGAGAGAGAGAGAGAGAGAGAGAGAGAGAGAGAGAGAGAGTACTCACTGCCTCAACGTGCCTGAGGTGAAAACCTCAGTTATGAAGTTGATGCTATCGTTCTTCGTATCAACCCACGAGTTGTAAAATTTGATGATGTTCTTGTGCTTTAGAGTCTTGAGCAAATGCACCTCCGAGTAAAGGCGCTCGAGATTGTCCGAGCTCCTCAGGACTTCTGTCACCTTCACTTGATTCCATGCAACCTCGATCCCTTCCAATTCATCAAAAGCTTTATATCTGAACAATACCACTCATTATCAAGGATCCACAAAATCCTCATTCTACAATCCACCAAGCTCATTATAGATGCAAAGAATTCTTGTCGAAAAGCAAAAGAAATGAAAAGAAACGAAAGATGGTATAGAAAAGGATACACTGTTTTGAATGCCCCCTTGCCCAACACTTCCTTGTACTGCAGAAAGAGCCGAAAAGGGCAAAAATCAGACCCATGTTTCCCATAGCAGATTGACAGAGACTAAACACCTTGATTCAGCAACAAATTCGCTTCTTATTTGCGAAAAATAAATCTACTCATCACTCGTGAAGGAATTCATAACGAAGAGATGAAACACGCCGAGAAATCCCATTAGCAACCAAAATAGAATACAGAAACCGACATGAATAAGGAAAGATTTTATCACCTCGAGGTCGAATACATTAGCTACGACACAAGCAAAAGGATTAAGGGAAACCTACCCGTCCATATCGACCGGAAGGATCAATCTCCACGAATTCGGAATCTGCATCGTCCTTCTCCGGCTCTGACGACGCATCCGTCGATCCCGACATCATCCCGAGCCCAACTCCTAATCCTCAATTCCCTGAAATTCAGCACCGAGAGAGAGAGAGAGAGAGAGAGAGAGAGAGAGAGAGAGAGAGAGAGTTAAAAGAGAAAAAATCCAAAATAAAACGAGAAATCCCTGGAAAAGAAAAATCAGACCAGATCGGTCCCAGAAAAGGAAAGGGAGAAAGAGAGAGGAGGTGGGGAAGCGAAGGGATTCACGAGAGAATTTGTTTCTCCCTTCCGATTCGATTGTTTTCTTTCAGATAATCACCGACCGACCAAGATTACGTGAAACCGAGGGTTATAAATGTAGCGTTAGCTGATTCTTCGTTCCTCATACATATTTAAGGAAACTCCAAAATAAAACAAATAGCTCATAAACTTAAGACCAAAATAAAATACAATAAACAAATTCCTGGTTCGTCTGTCTGTCCGTCCCTCTCCCACCTTCTTGGGTAAGCCTTCTTTTTCTGAAAATTACCTTCTCTCTGTATATAAATATATATGTATATATTTATATAAATATATATGTATATATATATATATATATAGAGAGAGAGAGAGAGAGAGAGAATTTCTTGTTCAAAAAAGTGGCAATTGACGTCTCTAGAACAAATGCTGTTTTCTTTCTTTAATGTTACTGGGGGAGGCAAAATGCACGACCTTCATCTTGTGCGAGTGAGCCAAGGCTCTGAATGCTAAAACAATTGCGGACTGGTAAATTGAGGATACTACAAATGAGAATAAGTTTAACATACAAGCATTTCCATTTTATAGAATAGCATGAGTTTATCGGGCTGAATGAAAGATCACAAATTTTAATAAAAGAGATAGGCTGATACTGTTAGTTGAAGTTGCTTTTTAAGTTCTCTCTCTCTCTCTCTCTCTCTCTCTCTCTCTCTATATATATATATATATATATATATATATATATATATATATATATATATATATATATATATATATATATATAGATAGATAGATAGATAAATAGAGAGAGAGAGAGAGAGAGAGAGAGAGAGAGAGAGAGAGAGAGAGAGAGAGAGAGAGAGAGAGATTGCAAAATAAACCATCAAACGATGTAAGTAGGGATGGCAATGGGTGAGGTGCGGTGGAGTGGGTTTTATATGTAATATCATTTTTATATATACACGTTTATATATATATATATACATGATACACATATATTTTAAAAAATACAACACTACATATATATGCGCACTGAACCAACAATGCTGTTAAAATGAAGAATCTTACCCTCCTCTTTTCAGATGAACCGAGGCTTTGAGGACACGTCTAAGCTTAAAAGAATAGGGATGGCAACGACACAGGCTCGGTTTGAGTATACCTACACTCTAGCCCCGCTCGTACCTCGACGCGGTGGATACAGGTTCTTTTTTCCAACGGGTAGTAATGGGTAGATAACAAGAATAAAAACACATATACGCATATATATATATATATATATATATATATATCAAGGCAAAACCAGCTTACCTTGAACCCTATCTTTGACATGTTCTCAATCTGTTGCATGTAGAGGCGTCTGGGTAGAGATTGCCATCCCCAAGTGTAAATCAGGCTTTTCTAGCTGTGCTAAATGTCATCGATCTGAATTTCATGTTTAGAATGGCCATACACTCAACAAGTACCGAGTTTGTTTATATATATATACATACATACATATATATATATATATATATATATATATATATATATATATATATATATATATATATATATATATATATGTATATGTATGTATGTATATATATATGTATATATGTATTACTTGAGTCATAATCAAGTACGATAGAGTTGAACCAAACCAGGTCTAGGTTTTGAAGAGTGACACCAAAGAGGGAAAAAGGGTTCGGGTCTAAGGAAACTCCAAAATAAAACAAATAGCTCACAAACTTAAGACCAAAATAAAATAAAATAAACAAATTCCTGGTTCGTCTGTCCATACAAATCGACAGTCTAACTCTTAATGCTAACTTTGAGTGGAGGTGATCATGGAGGAAAATCATTTGGCAAGCTCCCACGCTTATTGCATTAAATATTGGCAAAGATTTTGGCACCGAGGCTTTGAGCCGATCCCAAGGGAATGACTGAGATTGGATCCGTTTTATATTATTGTATGAATTGATTTATATCACTTGGATCCGTTTTCTATTGTATAAATTGATTGTTACACTTCAACTCTTTTCCACTACCTTTCAAGGGAGACCCCTAATTGGATCTCCCCACACACACATATTGTGATACATGCTCAATCTTATCCACGCTTAAATAGAGCTGTGCATCAGTCAGTTTGGTGCACAAACCGAACTGAATTACCTGAAAACCGATTTGAATGAAATTTAATAAACCGTAGTATATATCAAACCTAGTTCAGTTCGATTCGGTTATTCGGTTTGATCTATATGTTACTGTATGTCACTAAATTCACTTACATACACACGCATCCTTTGATCTATACCACAAGCTACAATATACAAAAGAGAAGTATAGTAATTATAACATAGATTTGGTCTCCACAAAATTATTATGACTTCATTTGGGACACAATCCTTTCTATTTTCAAAACAAAAGAGAAGTACTTAGAGCAACTCCGGTTTCATGATTTAAACTTGATGTTAGTAAACTATAAAAAGCAAATAGCAAATGCCAACAATTTGCAGCTTACCTCATACGATATCTCAATGGTAAATATCTATCGCTTAGCGCTCACACCATTCTTGCTTGCTTTCTTTTGCAAATGCTTTGACTATGGACATAATTTTTTTTTTGAAATTTGATTTCCCTTACCAGAAGCCCTTTATATGATGAGAATGGTTACGTGGAGGAGTCAAATGCACACTGTCATGTTGAGAGAGAAAGAGGAGAAGGATGAGAGGCAGTGATAGGGCGTGCGAGGGAGAGTAGACAAGAGGCAGAGAGGGTTCAGCCGCAAGAGAGTTGAGCAGAGAGAGGGAGCGCGCGAAGCAAAGAGAAATCAGCCGTGAGAGAGTTGAGCAGAGAGGAAGAGCAACAGACAGATAAAGGAGGAGTAGTGCACGGGTCGAGGGGGGCGACGTGTCATAAGTGTATTTTAACATTCAAATTGGTTTTTCCATTGGTTCGATTTGGGATCCCATGAAACCGAAACCAAACTAAAAACCAAAATATTATAAAAACCGAACCCGAACTCTACAAATCCGAACCAAACCAGTCAGGTCGGTTTTTCCGTTAAATTCAAATTTTGTACACCCCTGCTTAAATCCACTAAAATATCTGTCTTTTGATTAGCACGATTAATGATGGAGATTTAAATGATATATATTATGATACAAGCTCAATCCCATTCTTAAATCCACTAAAACATCTTAGTGCCATCAATGATAGAGATTTAAATGAAAATTAATTGTATCATTGTACATAAAATGTAAAGTACGAAAATAATGATACAATATACCTTTTAAATTCAAATGTTCATAGTTATCACACTGATAAGACAATGGAGATGTATGAATAGATTTGAGCAAAGACAGGATGGAGCATATACCATTATCTCTCTATATATAGAGGAAGTGGATTCAACCACTTTTGAACTAATGTCCATCTTTTATTTTTACGGCGCATGAGTGTAATAAGAATGTTATTTATATTTTTTTGAAATATTTTATAACTTTTTGAATGATATTCCTCGAAAAATTAAAGGGTAAGAATGAGTTATGTGCAAGTATTATGTATGTATGTGTGTGTATATATATATATATATATATATATATATATATATATATATATATATATATATATATATGTATATGTATATATAATGTGTTTGTCTGTCTGTGTGTGAGAGAGAGAGAAGAGGGGGCAGGGTGAAACTGCAGGATGGATATGCTTGCTTAGGACTTGGTTGATGTATGGGTTTGGGTGGGTATGGTTTAATCGATAGCCTTATAAAGTTATTAAAAGAGTAAGTTAACATAGAACAATGGGTTGTATCATTTATTAATAGTATGCTGGTTGACAACCAAATTATGTGTAATTAAATAAGTAAACATTCTTTTTGTGAATCCTGATGCAATGACTGAATAATCGTTTTGAAGTCATCTTAAGAAGCAGTTTTATTCCATTGTGTTGTTTGAATGAACTATATATTTATTTCAATAGATAATCTTACATGAATTAAACCGGTTCTATGACCAAATTAAAAAAACAGACTCGACAGTTCGTCTACCGTTGAGCTACACATCAACATCTACAAATTTATGTATAATATATATTATTTATTAACGTGAAGTTTAAAACCATCGATTTCAGTTCAGGGTTGGTTTCTGAAAACTATGAACCGTAACCGAACTGAGGGTACCCGAGTCTGGTTCCAAAACTGATTCGACTAGTTCCGGTTACCAACGGTTCTGAGGCTAGTTCGGTTCTGATTCGGACCGTCAAACGGGTTCCAAACTGACCATTGAGGATAAGTTCTTGATTTTAAAATGTGAAACTCTTTTTTTTTTTCACAGGACCTACTGACGGACCTAGCTGCTCTGCCCTCAGTGCGCTTGCCCTTGAATTCGGTGCCTCTGCATCTCCTTCATTTTCTTTCGAATTTCAGTGGTGTATTCGTAGTTTATACTCCTCTTCTCTAGGATGGCAATTTTAGACCCAAGCCGGAAAAGCCATGTTTGGGTCTGTTCCAAACTGACCTGATAAACATCGGGTCTGGGTGAAACCGAACCCGACACAAAAACTCTCTCTCTCTCTCTGAGGAGTTTATGACAACACAAAAAAGTAGTTTCGAACTTTCAATTGATAATTATCCTCTAACCAGAGGTTCTGGAACTAGAACCTCTAGGCTGGTATGGTTATGGTTCCAGGTTCCAGGAGATAACCTGAACCAGCAATGTCTAGTTCCAGGTTTAGTCGCTTTGGGTTTGGATTAAAATCATGATCTGAAATCAATCGGACATTTTGTTTGGCTCCATCTTCAAGTCCAATTGACCCGAGGTGGGATTTGGTCGGTTTAGGTTGACTCTTTATATATATGCACACAAAGAGAGAGAGAGAGAGAGTGGGAGCTGTCAGAAACCTTTTAGATATTGCTTAATCATTACTATCGCAACCAATCTAACGGTTATCAAAGTACCTTGCATCAAATTTAATATATCCATGTGTATTAAATGATATCAGTTTTTGTGTCGATGTTGACGGACGGTGTAGATCATCTACTGGAGTTTGGTATGAGAAGGTGTCTAACAACTCCAGCCATGTATATACACATGATGAGTTAGTACACTGAAGCAAGTATACTTCAAAAAAGCATATGTATACTTTTTGTTTTCTTCTTTTGAATTCAGCTGTTGACGTAGACGGTCGAGGTTTTTAAAGACAGTGTAAGTATATAGCATGACAAGCTTATTAGACTTTTCTTTTGTTTTATATACATTCAGGCCGTGAGTTCAATTCCTGAGTCGTGCATGCTTGGCTTCAGATTCTCTCATAACCAAAGGAAATGTATGTACTTTTTTGGATTGGTAATACATACATATATATATTTATACAGGAGGGTGACTTATACTCAACCTGTATCATATTGAATCATTATGGGTATATACAGATATATACACATATATATTGTGGGCATATATATATACATGTATGTATATGGTATCGTTTATCATGCCGATATGAAGCAATTTATTCAACACCCAAGTAACTACCAGCATCGTTGAAACGAGCATATCATTTTGAACCATCACCCATGGTTTTCCTTTTTTAATGTGTAAAATATTTCTGCCATTGACATTCAGCTGGTGCACGACCTAGTTCTTGTGTATACATAAGCACTGGACATGGCTGATTCCAGGTAAACTGGAACCAGTACCGTTTGGTTCCGATTGTAATCGCGGGACCATTTCCAAACCAGCCCTGTCTAATAAGCACAATTACACTAATCAATCAGTTAAGTGGGTGGATGAAACACTGTTAAGATGCGATGCACATAGTTTATTCAGTACAATAAACATTGCATTATTTACAAATATTAGTTGACTTAAAAAAACATAATTTTGCACCCAGAGCATTAGCTCAATGGTAGGGCGCTCTAGCACCACTTCTGCCAGCGGGCAGCTCAACTCCCAAAGGGTGCATATGTGGGTGTGCGTTAGGCTTGGCCTCCTCTTGTAACAAAAAGAAAACATAATTTTAAATTAAAAAATTACACAATTCAAGGACATAAATCCCATTAAACAATCTGTGCTACATCATAACCAAAATATCAGCAATAACTAGGTCACAGAGCATATATATATAAGATGTGTGTGCCAAACCAATAGCTCTATTCCTTTTGGGGTTTAAACCATGGGTGTCCCTATGCCAACAAGGACCTCACCTTATCTGGTTCGGTTCACTTTGAGGGTAAAGCTCTCAGTGTTGGTTTTCTCCATCCACAAGATTCAAGCTCGAGACCTTACTCTAAGGGAATAAAGTGTCGAGCCACATCCAAGATAATAGCTTCCCATTTTGATTGACCTGTAATGCTATGCGTATAGCAGGTTTTTGAGTTAGATTGAACTAAAGTGAAAGAACACACACACACACACACACACACTCACACACACACACACACACACACACACACACACATATATATATATATATAGAAGTAAATTTCTCTCTCTCCGTATATATATGTGTGTGTGTGTGGAGAGAGAGAAAATGGGAGTTGTTCTCCATGTATTAAAGTCGTAATATATTGTTCATATGTCTCTTGATACTGCTCCGATTGATATGATTTTTGGTGTGTTTAAACTTAAATACGCAAGACTATTAAACTACCCAAACTCTGCTAATTCTGATAAGAATTGGATTTTTGATGAGTTTTCTAATCTTATCGAGATTATATCAGCAACCAATGTAAATGTACCTTGACAAGGTCGACTTATCTTTGCTATAACTTTTTTATTCTAATTTTGATTGATAAGTTTCTCGGAAAAAGATACTCAATCAATAAAGCCTCAGGTGACTTTGATAGTGTTGTTTTGTTTTTGTTGTATCTCAACTGTGTAAGCTCGGATTTGAGTGATTCTTATTCCGTAGAAAAGAAATAAATCATTTTTTCAAGATTTTCAAGAATTAAGAAAATACACTTTAGAATAGACTTTTGATAAATTGACGGTCTTGTGTTTGATTGTACAATAGAATGCAAAATGACTAAAGTAAAAGAAGAGTGCAATAGAGAATGAAAAAGAAGGATTTTATTGATTAAAAACAGATGCTACAACCAAAACTAATAAACAAAAGAAATAAATAATACTTCATTGATGTTTTCAAGCCAGCCAACTACCTCTATTTATAGTTGAGGGTGGACATGTTTCACTTTCATAATAATAAGTGCCTTATCTCATAATTTTTTGATATTAAATGAATGCGTATCTTTTAGGTGGGGCTTATATATATATATATATATATATATATATATATATATATATATATATATATATATATATAGAGAGAGAGAGAGAGAGAGAGAGAGAGAGAGATTTCAATTTTTAGTGTTAACAACAAATTATTACTATAAAAAGTTTTTTTTATCACATGAACATAATTAGTCTACCGTATCGTATCAGTTTTAAAGGATCTCTCTTTCATCAATCAATGCCCACGCGACATGTTGCTTGTCCTTTTCTTTTTTCTTTAATTGGTGATGGCAGGTGGCACCTAGTTTCCATCTAAGAAATGGTATGAAATAAATAAAATGTGTATAGAGCTCAGTGGAACGATTTCTTATTTAGGCTTCACATGTTGCTTGTCCTTTTCTTTTTTCTTTAATTGGTGATGGCAGGTGGCACCTAGTTTCCATCTAAGAAATGGTATGAAATAAATAAAATGTGTATAGAGCTCAGTGGAACGATTTCTTATTTAGGCTTCACAATGTGAAAACTACGGGTGTAAATAAGTCGAGTTGCTTACGAGCTACTCGACCTTGGCTCGAGAAAAATTCGAGCTCGGCTTTCTCCATCCACAAGATTCAAGCTCGAGACCTTGCTCTAAGGGAATAAAGTGTCGAACTACATTGAAGATAATAGCTTCCCTTTTTGATTGAGTTGTAATGCTATGCGTATACCTGGTTTTTGAGTTAGATTGAACTAAATTTAAAGAACACACACACACACACACACACACACATATATATATATATATATAATTAAATTGAAAGAAAACATACATATAGAAGTAAATTGAAAGAAAACATACATATATATATATAAGATAATAGCTTTCCATTTTGATTGACTTGTCATAATATGTGTTTTACAATAGGTTTTGGAGTTCGAATGAACTAAATTGAAAGAGCCTCTCTCTCCTTATATATGTATATATATATATATATAGAGAGAGAGAGAGAGAAAAAATGGGAGTTGTTCTCATGCTACTCTTCTTTATAATTTAGACGGTTTATTTCTTTGATCATATAGCTAATATTTCAAAAAATATAAAACATATTTGATACTCATTCTAGCACGAATGAGAGTTTAACATCTCTCACTATATTTATTTATTTATACAGTGTCAATCATGTGATAAGACTTAGCATTGCAATCAAGGACAATCGAAAGGTGGTAGTGGTACGCTCAGTATATACATTTTACATATAAAAATAAATATGTAGGCATAAAAACATTAACCATCGGATATTCTTTCTCAAAGAAAGGATAGCATATCTTAATTGTCACTTGTTGAAATGAAGTTAACGGGACGAGGTTTTCTTATTCCAACTCCAAGGAAGATTGCATGACCAAGTGACATCAAATCTAACAGAGTTCTTGACCAAGGTAAATCTCTCTCTCTCTCTCTCTCTCTCTCTCTCTCTCTCTCACACACACACACACACACACACACACACACACATACTCGTTCTTTATAGCTGCTGACTAAGGTAAACCTCTCTCTCCTTCATGCTCGTTCTTTAAAGCTCTTGATCAAAGAGCTCTTGACCAAGTGATCAAGATAAATCTCTCTCTCATGCTCGTTCTTTAGAGTGCTTGATCAAAAACCTCTTGACTAAGTGATGAAGGTAAATCTCTCTCTCCTTCTTCCGAGCGAGTATCTATAATTTCACTTCGATGATTCATATTCATTAATTCTTCTTCTTAGTATTCAGAATTTCATTTTGATATTCATAAAAAAATATTCATCATTTGATTCTTTGCTAATCGTGTCGGGCTCTCGGTATAGCAACGTCACCAAGGAAGACGTCAAACACTGACTCGATCTCTATCGACCGTGATCAAATCATCGTTTCTTCCTCAATTGGAATTTCCCCTCTTCGAATCGAAACCGTGTTGGCGGGTCCTTTAAGCCGATTGTCTCTTCCACTCTCATGTTGATGGTGTCCGACTTCTTTCTATCCCCGACTAATCTGTAGCGGAAATGTTGTTATGTTCGAGGTTTCCTCACAGCGGCCTTGCAGTTAAGAAACAACACTAACTCCAAATAAGAATATTTGTCCCGAGGTTGATTTGCTGTCATCTTTGCTCCCAACAAAGTCGGCATCTGAGTATCCTACCACTCTCAGTTCATCTGCTTGAAAACACAATTTCAAGTCTATTGTTCCTTTCAGATATCTTAAAATCCTTTTCATAGCTATCTAGTGTTGCCATCCAGGATTACTTTGATATCTACTTACAAGACCAACAACAAAGCTGATATCAGGTCTTGTACACAACATAACATACATCAAGCTACCAACAACTTGTGCATAAGGAACATTAGGCTTATCATCTCCTTCACCGGGACAATCAACCTTACTTAGTTTAACCCCTTTTACAACAGGTGTATCAACAGATTTGCATTCACCCATTTTAAACTTCTTGAGGATATAGTCAATATATCTCTCCTAACTTAGGCATAAGAGTCTAGATCTCTATCTCGAGAAATCTTTATTCCCACGATATATGATGCTTCCCCCAGATCCTTCATTTCGAACTTAGAGTTCAATCATGACTTTGTTTTGACAATCATCTCATTATCGTTTTCAGTCAATAATATGTCATCTACATATAATGATAGGATGACAAAGTGGCTCCTACTCTTCCAAACATATACACACTGATCAAGATTATTAGCCACAAACCCAAGTTCTATAATGGCATTTTAAAAAGTCAATTACCATTGGCGAGGTGACTGTTTCAGGCCATATAGGGATTTTTTTAACCTATGTACTTTATCTTCTTGGTCTTCAACCACAAATCCTTCTGGTAGCTGCATGTATATGATTTTATCTAAATCTCCATTTAGAAATGCCATCTTTACATCTAACTGATGTAAATCTAAATAATAGTATGCAAATATTGTCAGGATTATTCGTATGGATGCAAATTTCGTAACTGGAGAATATGTCTCAACATAATCTATCTCCTCATTTTGCGAAAAACTCTTTGCAACCAACCTCGCTTTAAACTTATCGATTGAACTATCAACCTTATATTTCTTTTTCAGAACCTATTTACAACCTATAACTTTCCTTCCTTTTAACAAATCAGCCAATTCTCAGACTTAGTTTTTCTTAATAGATTCAATTTCCTCATCCATGGCTTTCCCCCAATCTATTGTTTTTGATGAGTTCATAGCTTGCTGATAAGTTAAGTTATCAGTCAACTCATCTAAATCCACCGAATTACACACTTCTTCTGCAAGATAAGTGTGATAATCCTTTAAGTAGGATGGAGTGACCCTTGACCTTTTATGTCTACTTAAGGTTTCAGTTGTTTTAGGAAGTTCTTCTATGGGTTCAAAAGATGATGAATCTAGGTCTATTAGATCATCAACACATTCATCATTGTCTTCCAGGATGTCATTCTTAGTATCATCTAAGAATTCAACATCTCTGCTTTCAATTAGTCTGTGGTCCTTATGATAAAACCTATATCCTTTTAATTCTTTCGGATATCCAATGAATATACATCTTAAGGACTTACTGTCTAGCTTATCTCTTGACTGATCAAGGATCTTTACATGCACCATAGATCCCTACCTCATGAGATGACCTAGGTTGAGTTTTCTTCCAAACCATACCTCATATGGTGTAGTGAATACAACTTTACACGGTATTCTATTGAGTATGTAAACTGTTGTACTTACTGCTTCTCTTCAAAATACCCTTGGTAGAGAGGCATCGATCAATATTAACCTTGTCATATTCAATAATGTTCTGTTATATCTTTCAGCTACATCATTTTGTTGAGGTGTCCTGGGCATTGTGTTTTGCTTTGCAATACCAAAGTCTTTATAGAATTCAAGAAATTCTGCAGAGGTATATTTACCACCTCTATCTGATCTTAAAACTTTGATTGAATGCCCTAATTGGTTTTCTACTTCCTACTTATATTCTTTAAAAGCATCTAGTGCCTCAGATTTATGTGCCAAAAGATATAAATACATGTATCTAGAGTAATCATCGATAAAGGTTATAAAATAAACCTTTCCACGATCTAACCTTACTCTAAATGGTCCATATAAATCTGTGTAAATAACCTCCAACAGAGTTGTTGCCCTTATTGATTCCTTGGGAAAAACTTTTGTATACAAGCTTCGCACTTGTTGAAAATATTTTCTTCAAATCCAAGCAGTAAGTCAAAGTTGGATAATTTCCTCAACATTTCCAGACTTATATGCTCAAGGCATTTATGCCACATATTCACATCAATAATAAAGGCACAATCAATATAAGTAGAAGAAGTATTAATTTCATTATCACAAAATTTGAACAATCCATGTTCTATATCGAATTCCCCAAAAATAAAATTATCCCATGCTTTCTCACAATCACCTTATTAGGAGTAAACCTAACCTCAAAACCTTTCTTTACTAAGACAAGGACTGAGACCAGATTGCGCCTTATAGATGGCACAATTAATATATCAGTTAATACAATCGGTTTGCCTTGTACAAAAATTCTAAAGGACCAAGTACCCAGAACATCTGAGAACGTGTTGTTCCCATGTAGACTCCATGTTCGCCTGAGTTGTATTCCTTCATATTCATTGCCTCTTCCTTGGTCTTTGAGATGTGTTGTGTAGCTCCGGAATCAATCTACCAACCTCTCACTGGGCGGTCTATGTATAAACATTTAAAAATCACGCAGATTATGTTCTGCTTCTCTAACTGTCAGAGCTGTGGGTTATTTTCTTCACCTTTCTTGTTGCGGGAGTCCCTCTTGAAGTGTCACATCTTTTCACAGTTGAAGCACTTTACTCGAGAAGCAGTTTTTTGCGATTTCTTAAAATTTTGACTGCCTTTCTTATTATTCTTGACAAATTTCTTGTTTGATTTATTTTTCTTTGTGTTGGTTTTGGAACTAGACGCTATCTCATCTCGAGCCACTAGCAATTTTTCTTTCTTATTCTTGTTCATGTGTTCTTGTTCTATTGCTAGTTTTAGAGGTAATTCAAAAAGGTTAATCTCTGACCTTAATCTAAGGGTAGTGATGAACATGTTCTATGAAGGGGGTAGACTGTTTAATATAGTTGATATCTGCATCAGTTCTAGGATGACTGATTTCGCCACGGTTAAGTCCTTAGCCATTACTAACATGTGATTTACATGTTCTACTACATTATCTCATTCTCTCATTTTGGAGGAGTTATACTTTTGGAGTAGCAACTACACATGTAATTTAGCAGTTGTGTCATACTTAGTTGTTATTGAATCAAACAACTCTTTGACGGTCTCATATTCTTCAAAGACCCTAATCAAGTCATCCTTCACGTAGGTTAACATGATTGTCCTGGTTATGGTGTCATATTTTAAAAATATTTTGTACATCTCTATTTGTTGCTCAGTTACGTCTGGTGGCAGCGGACACATGGTTTCCTTTAATACATATTCAACACTCTCAAGTGTTAGAGTAAGTGAGATTCTCCTTTTCTATGTTTGGAAGTTAAGAACGTTTAGTTTCTCAGTTTTGCCAATTCAGACACACATATTGTAAAACTCATTTTTATGTGTTTGACAATTATAACAGTTAGACAGTCTAAAAAGGAAACAAACATAAAGCAACAAGCATACATAGGAGGGAGCATGTTAGAACGATACATAATATCATAAAAATAAATTAAAGACAACTTCATAAGCAACTTGGGACAAACGTGAAAGACAACTTCATAAGTAACTTGGGACAAACTTGAAATTTTCTTAAAAATTTCTGCCTTTTGTATTTTTCAAATAATACTAGGGGTAAAACTATAATTTTAACTATTTGTTTACTTTTGAAATTTTCTGAGAAACCTAAGGACAGACTCATAAAATTACTATTTGATATTTCTGTAAAATTTGAAACTGATTAGGGTTAAAACTATAATTTTTAACCTCAACCCGAATGTGTAATTCTTTCAAAAGTATAGGGGTAAACTTGTCTTTTGACTGTCTAGCAAAAATGTAATTATTTAAACAAAGAAGGAAAATAAAGTAATCAATAAGGGTAGAATAATTTTTTAACTCGAAAATATCTGGATATTTTCATAATTTTGTCAAGTGACAGTTTTGTAATAACTGAAAACTGATAGGGGCAAAATGGACTTTCCAGTTCGATACTCGAGTCGATTTTCTAAAATGTGGGCGGTTTCGAAAAAAATCGTGGTTTCGTCCCACGGTTTTCGAAATGGTATAAATACCCTGGAGAGAGAAAAAATTTGGAGGGAGAGAGAGAGAGAGATTCGCGGTGGGCACCGCGCTTGGGCTGCGGCTCCTCCGCGCCTGGCTGAGGTCCTCAGCACCTGTCCTCCAGTTTTCCATGCCTGGTTGCAGTTCTTCGGGCCTGGCCTTCTATATTCCGCGCCTGACTGAGGTCCTCCGCGTGTGGCCTTTGGTTTTCATCGTGCCTGGGCTGCGATTTTCTGCCTGAGCTGTCGTTTTCCGTGTCTTTCTCGACTTTTGCCGATATTCAACATTTTCCTTTTACGGCTTCCCCCTTCTTATTCTCTCTCTCTTTTTTTTTCCTTCCTTTCTCTCTTTCGTTAACAGAGAGCATACCTATAACCTTCATTTTTTTTTGTATAGGGTCTCTGATGAAGGCTCTGATACCAGTGTTGGGGGGTCCTTTGAAGCCGACTGTCTCTTCCACTCTCAGGTTGTCGATGTCCGACTTCTTTCTATCCCCGTCTGATCTGTAGCGGAAATGTTGTTATGATGATATTCAAGGTTTCCTCAAAACGGCCTTCCCAAAGAGACAATATATATTTTTGTGTTTCTATGTATATTCACTTTTTTTATGCATTGCTCTTGCTCTTTTTCTCTTGGCTTTTACGCTAGGTTTTCCTCTTCTGAGCAGCTATATCCGGACTGTTACCGAAAAATGTGGTAATGGTCCGATGGTTACAGTTCTAGCCCTATCTGTAACTCTTCTCCATGTACCGTTACCCGGTTGAGTTGTCGAGAATGGCCAATGTAACATATATAACAAACTGCGTGTAAATACCAAATTGATTTTGCTATGTGTTTTCTACATTCCTTTTTTTCTTGATCTTGACCATCTTGGAGAAGGTCTCCCATATACATTCCCGCTTCGTCGGATGATCGACTTCTTTTGTCTGTAGAAGCAATTAATGCAGCTCCGTCAGATTCATCATCCTGCATGCATGAAATAGGTATGACGGTTTCTATGCACCATCACAATAAGATTATATATTCATTTACCATTTTTGGTGCAGCAGATTTTTTATGGTATCACGCACAAACAAGTGCCATATTCACCAACTGCATCATATAAATCTTTGTTAACCTAAGATTCCCACAACAAACTGAGCACATGAATTGGTCATCACAAGTCACTAACTTGTAAACACCTTAGGACACAATTCTGTCTGTTGTCGTATATGTTATTCCGACCGTCAAACATAGCCGGAATCCTAAATCCGATTGTTTGTTTCAACGAGAACGTTGTAATCGTTTTTTATGGAATAATCATTTTCTGACTGTTTGAACAATCAAAATCTTACCCACAACAGTCAGAATAGATAAGCCGAATCTCTTACGAACAAAATATTTCTACTGATGGCTACAAACAGAATTAACATTTATTGCGATAGCACTTAACAGCCGGAAATAAGCATAGAAATAGTGGAAATATAAGTTATTATGACTCTTCGTAACATAAAAACACAGTTTTAATTAGGTGTCCTAAAATCAATCGAGACAGCCAGAAATAAGCATAGAAATAGTCGAAATATAAGTTATTATGACTCTTAGTAACATAGAACAACAGTTTGAATTAGGTGTCCTGAAATCAATCAAGAGATCCGACAATCGTTAAGGGTCGAATAGTTTCCACGAACAAGTGGAATAAATCCGTTTTCTAATAGTGAAAGATGCACAGTTGCAGTACACAGAGAGAGAGGCCCTGCTGGTAGAATTTGTCCTCTACCCTAATTTGATTTTATGGAAAACCAAGCCAAACAAAAGCTCACCTGACTTAGCTCAGTTCATGAGTTTGATACGTGGGAAGTGCTTCTGGATTCGGCTTCTACACGCCTCCACATTTACGCAGTGGCGTATCTACAAAATAGTGTTTGAGGGGGTGACGGATATATTTCATGGTGTTGGGGCGAAACATGAATCCCAGCCATATATTCACTGTAAAAAGTAGGTTTTAGTGTAAATTTTCAAAATTTCAGGAGAGGCGTCCGCCCTCACTCCTCCGTATAGATCTGCCATTTATTGTTTCCGGGAAAGAAATGGCTCTTTATCGGGTTGGGATGGATTGTGAGTTTCCATTGTGCTCTATCATGTGTTGTATTAGAATTTAACTCCGAAAGAGCATGGTCCTATTTTATGGTGTAATTGAGCCAAGTCAAGCTGAGTATTACCAAGCTGGATTAATATTTAATAAACTTGAGTTTGATCGAGGCTTGATTCAAATCAGTTCGAGTCGAGCTCGAGCTCAGCTTCTTAAGCTCAGACATATGATGCCTAGGGTGTAATCAAGCCAACCAAGCTTGCATGCAGCATGCTCGACTTGGCTCATTTCAGAAAATTTTGACATTTCATTTTCTAAAGGATGACGGTCTTCCTTCGAACAGCAGATAACTAAAGATTAAATACAAGCCTCTGCTACCTATAGTAAGTTAAGAAAGGTAAACTATATTTATTTTCTCTGCCAAGGGAACGCTTTAATTAGCTCTACCGTATCGTATCAGTTTTAAAGGATCTCTCTTTCATCATCAATGCCCACGTGACATGTTGCTTGTCATTTTCTTTTTTCTCTAATTGGTGGTGGTAGGTACTTTCCATGTAAAAAGAAATGGCAATATTGCTCGTGGTGGTAGGTGGCACCTAATTTCAAATATATAATCAAATGCATAACCAATAAAAAACAAATAAAAAGTTATATGAGATGATTGAATTCATGGCTATTATAAATAGTTTATCTTACATCAAATGATCGGTTCGGTTCGGTTCGCCATGATACACCCCTAGACAAGAGATTCAAACCCACGTGATGAATGCCGCATTTCACAGACGCACAGCATGGGACGCAATTATGAGTCATTAAATGTGTGTTCTCTTTGAGAGAGAGAGAGAGAGATATAGAGATAGAGATAGAGAGAGTGTCTGTTGACTCTCTGAAGGATCAATGCAGAAACACAAGCATTGTATGGCAAAAATGCAGATGCCTTTTCCATCTATCGCTCATGTGTGCGTCTCATTGCTTCTGTGTAGCTGTTTCTTTGAGGTTTCATCCACCAGAGTCCATTTCCTTCCAGGCTTTCAAGGCCCTCTACCTTTTCAGCTCCACACAGGGTAAGGGTATACTAACCGTTTCATTTCTCTACTGTTATCCATCAAGCTTAACCTGCTAGTACGTACTATCAGTAAGAGAGGAAGTTAGCCTAGTTAAAAGGGCCTCGAGCTAGTTGCTAGAAGCCCATCCGGGTTCCGCTGAAGTTCCAGTTCCATAGTCCAGGCCTTATAATCAAACACCCCCTTAATTTGAGCATCAACAATTTTTTTACCAGTGCCTTTCCTTTCTTCTTCTTTTTTTCCCAGTGTCTGCTACTATTTAAGCCGGAAAACAATAATGTTGGTCTTACTTAAATGGCTTCTATCTCCTTAAGTTAAGTCTCAACCCAATAAGATCTCAAGCACATAGTACAAATGTCAATATAGCTCACCTGTCTGCGCCCCAGAAGTTGAAGCTCATTAGTTTCACAAGTAAAAGTTACATGCATTGGCTTTGGCCTCCCCATTATACCGAAAAAAGATCTAAAGCAGACATGGCCGGTTTCCAGCTGCTTCATTTGTAAGAAAATTTGATATAAATTTTATGAAATAAAGAAAATGAATAAGATGCCATTGGATTCCAGTCGCTGTATTTGTTGTTTGTAACCCTTTGTGTGTGTGTGTGCGCGCGCGCTCATCTCTTTTGGCTTGGCAGGTACATAAGTGTTGGGGAGAGGGACGAGAACCATCTCTTCTATTACTTTGTGAAGTCAGAGAGAAACCCAGCAGAGGACCCTCTCGTACTATGGATTAGTGGAGGACCTGGCAGTTCTAGCTTCACCGGACTTGCCTTCGAAGTTGGTAAACCTCCTCCCTTCATTTCTTTTGATCATAACTATTCTCATAAAAAAGTTCCGATGCATATAAATCGACATACTAAGTGGAGTCTACTGCATGGATTATAAGTTGTCGTTGTGTTAATTCAATCTTTTGTGTTATGTTAGCATTGTACTCCAAAAATAGGCTATCAAGTTTTGGAATCTATTGTTAAACAAATTCAACCGAACTTTGTGCCAGCTGTCTATTATAGGCGAATTACCTTATGAGGTTTGAACATCAAGAGTCTGCGCTTTGCAATTTTACACCAAATGTCACTTATTTAGAAGCAGTAGTTTACTGGAGTGCGTGCAAATTAAAGGAAATTGACTTTGAGATTGCTTATATATATAGTTTTTCAATTACAAATTTACTATATATATATATATACATAGCTTTTCCATTATATATATAGTTTTATTACATGTATATATATTATGTGTACGTATATATGACTTGTTAAAGTCTAAAACGTAGTGGTTGGGTTTGGATTTCAGGCATATTTGGATTGGGTCTATAAGACCCGATCTAATATCCAATGAACCCGTAGCCCTGCAGGCCAGCCTGGCCTGGCCCTCCTCGACCCCTAAGGCCATATGTTTATAGCCATTTGCCCCCCGGGCCAGGCCTATTTTGACATCTCCAGTAAATACTGTATAAAAAAAGGTGAGGAAATAGCAAATAACTTGTAGTACATAAATTGTACTAATATGAAATAGGTGTGTGACCCGTTCCATGGTATAAACTCATAATGCGAGACTTTTACTAAGTGTTAAAAGAAAAGGTTCTTTGCTTCATATAAAAAAAGTTCGCGGTTTGTGGATCAAATTCTCTTCCGCCTAAATGCAATGACCTTGAAAAGCGATTTAATGATGCTCATGCATCTAGTTGCATGCGGTCGACTTCCATTCACAAAATGCTTCTCCAGGGACTCTTGTTTTCCTCCGGAGCAAATATGTCCATGTTTATATCTGTGACCTATATTTTTCATGTGTGCGTGATAAACCTTAGGTTTTCTCACATCGAAAACATGATACATCTTATTGCAAACAAGTTCCAAATTGTATGTTCGATCTTTATCCTCATGACGATCAATTGAGGACTCATACCATCACAGTATGTTGCTTGTTGTAAAGCAAAGCTATCATACCACTTACAGTTAACCCTTTTTTCGTGTGTTTCACTACCTTCACATAGAAAAGTTAGGTAATATAATGTCACTCTTGTAGATCTGCATAGAAAGATGTAGCTGATCGTTTCTCCGAGTAGTGTTATGACATGCATATTTCCTATTTGCACGATAATCCTTAGGTTTGTTTGCATTGAAGATGGAATGCATTTGATTGTGAACATGCTCTAGATTGTATGTTCTTCTCCTACCCTATTGATAATCGGACAAGGACCATGATACTTCCGCACCATTGTAGTGTTGCCTTATAACCAAGCCATGATACCATTTTCAATACACCAACTCATTTAAGAGCTTTGCTACTTTTGCATGGAGTAGTTGAGCAATATCAACTATAGATGCGCACAAAATTTGCGTGCATGCATGCCGTCAATAATTTCTCAGAATGTAGTGCTCCCATCTTCTATTGCGTCTCCGACTATGGTTTGGGTCATTTGATCCTATGCAACTTTCTTGGTCTTTCCCTCATAACATTTGTTGGTACTTGACTTGATCTGATGATCTACCACCTACTCATGAGGTATCTTCCCCTTGAGTGTGGTAGGTATAACATCTCAACGCTCCATCAATATCGCATTCGACTTAGGAGACACTATGTTGCCTGCCATGTCCTTAGTTTTTCATAGTGCCACCATAGCTGTGCATCCCTTTGCATCAGATCTTCTTCTAACCGAAGCACCGGTACCTTTTGAACTTATCACCATTCAGAGATACTGTACAATATATATATATATTTGCAATCCAAGAAGGCAACATTCAAAGCTAGAGCACCGGTACCTTTTGAACTTGATCATCATTCAGAGGTAATGTACGAAAAATATATATACGTTTGCAATCCAAGAAGGCAACATTAGGTATCTCTAAATTGTTTTATCTTAAGAACTCAATTCTTAAAATGACCCCATACTCATCCAATAAAGTTATGATGAAGTTGGTCTTTCCATTCCAACTTCTTACTCAAATCAGTACAACTGCTTCTCTCATAATGAGTTTGGACTCTGAGTTCACAACCTTCAAGATGCTATCTTTTTCTATGATACTCAAGCTCAATCATTTAGTTTTGTGTAAGCTCATGAAATTGTGAATAGCATCAGCATTCCTTTCTTTTTAGGTCGCCGGTTGTTATATGAGAGACTTATCTACATGTGTAAACGTTTGACAGTCCCACGTGAAGTGCACTCAACCATTTTGAGTGCACCAATTATCACTTGTTCATATCCCTGTTGCTTTGTTCTTTGCATCCCTATTGGCAGCCCAAACAAAGTCGTTTGTTCTTTGCATTACATGGCTGCATGAACCAATTGATCCTTCATTTGTTCACAACTTGTTGAGTGGTCACCATAATATTAACACTCTCTTACTAGATCACTTTGCTTTATCTTTCTTTTAAAAATAGTCATTCTTTTTGTCATATCGAGAATCGAGTGTAAATTAGGTTTGTCCATCCGAACTTTCAATTTCTCACCATTCTTCCTTTTAGTTTCCTCTTTTAGTATTTTAAAACTACTCGATGATTGTCAAGCAGACATTTCTATTATTATAATAGCTTCATAAAAGGTTTACGGATTTACCTTTTCTAGCTTCTACCTTTTCGAGGGTTGTAAGCTATTAACAAATTTGAATAGTCTGTCTTTTAGTATCATCATCCATACCACTTTATCAAAGTTGCTTCGTAGTTTACTAAAGTTGCTTCTTTAGTTGGGTTAACATATTATTCACAACATCGTAGAAATTCTTCATGCTTCCATTGGTATTTGAGTTGGAATTGAGCTCTCCCTTGAAGCAGTCAAAGCCCTATACAACAGATTTTTCGACCTAGTAAATCGAGCATCAGCATCTGGTGTAGTTTTATACCTTACCCATCCTAGGTTGGATGAGGGTGCCGGCCATTTCAAATATGGAGGCGATTTTTGTCGACGTTCCCTTCACCGATAGTGGTGTGTTCCCTTTCGCGATCGATATAGAGGTCCCTTCTTCCTAATAACTGCCTCAATAACAAAGTGGTCACACCTAGATCGTCTCACTAACGCAGATGGAGGATCAACGATCATGACAGACACCTAATAGTCCCATGTTAGGTCAGTATTCACTCAATGTAATCAAAGACACAGAGAAAGTGTGAAGGTTGTACACAAATTTAGGGTATGCAAATTGTATTATAGTATGGGAGAACGGCGCGTAGCTCACGATACAATACAAACTCAGAATGCAGGACTCTTACTAAGCACTAAACAAAAAGATCATATTGTATCGAAGGTCCAAGACTGAGTACAAAGTTGTCAAGTGGTTTTCACACAGGGGCTTAGTTTGAGAACCACATAAGCTTCGCGATCAAAGGGTCACATTATATTCTAGATGTCAAAGAATGCAATTGCTAAATAAAATTTGCTGTTTTGAAGAATCATCTTTGTTCAAGGCTAGTATCTATTAGGATGAAATAACTCGTTCCTAGGATACACATATATACCAAGATCCATATTTATTTATTCAAGGTCAGTATCAGTAGGTTTTTGGTGTGTGTGTATATATAGAGAGAGAGAAAGATCCGCCTCATTTAAAAGAACTTAATTTAATGCTTAATTTAAATGCCAGTCAGTGCTACTAAATAATCCAGGCCATGGTGATACTACCTCTCACATTCCTATGGTGTGTCTGAAGTTCTATAAGCATGAGAAAACCCGTCTTTATTGGAAAATTATGAATATAACGACGCGCGGTAGCTTCAAGTGATCATTTGGGTTTCCGGCTACCCGTCATATGCTACAGTAAAGTTATGGATATTTTTTTATTCAGTTTATTTTTTTAATATTCAGAGTTATGAATAAGGTTTTTGCTATATTTCCTTTTTTAATGGGAGGTTAATATGCATGAACGATCGCGACTTCCATGTTAATTGAGAACCCTATGAGGTAAGCTAACATTTTGTATGCTGTTTTTTGACATATTCATTCAGAAAATAACCTATCGGAGGAGCAGATTTTGTAATGGTAAAAGAATGTCATTTATAATTTTATATATTAAAAATATTTCAGTTTTATCTTTATGATTTTATTTTCCATAGAACTTTTCAAGTTTTTAAGAGAAAAACATAATAAATTTTAATCTTTTTCTAAGATTTTATCCCATGAAAAAATTCTTAAGAACAAGATTTGTGACTATGATAGGATGTACATATATTTTTAAATTTAATCCTTTACGGATCTTGTCTTAGACGAAGCAAAACAAGGTTTGTCATCATAACCAGACTTTAATTGTTGATATTAAAATATAAATTTTTGTAAGTAAGACGGTTCTCTTTAAATTCATATATGTTATCACAAGAACCACTCTTAAATTGGTTCCCCTCCCGTCTAATAGGATTTTCTCATCGGTTTAGATACATAAGTACTTCTCTCTCTCACTCTTTAATATATATAAAACATCAAAAGTCTAATATGCTTTACATTATATACTTATCATATCCATGAAAATCAAATCTCGATCATTCATCTCATGGACAAGATGTTGAATTCAAAAGTAAAAAAGTAAAAAGAATACATTTACTTTTAAAAGCTTACCTAATTCACATACGCAACTTTTTCTTTTCATTATCTCTTAAAATAGATGATTGAGATTTTAAAGGATTAACAAGTATATAAAATAGCAAAGCATACTGGACTCACCCTGAACGAATACAAGCTTCGATCACGTTGAAAGTCTTGTGAGTTTGAGGGTCATACGGCTATATCTTGACGTCACATAAACCAATCTATATAAGATTCATGTGGTTCCATTCGTTTGCCTCCTATGAAGGGCAGAGATTCAATTCCCAATTAGATTCTTGAGGGTCTCACTAAGTTACTAAGCCCGGTTTGCCTTGTGAAAGGAAAGAGAAATGCTCTGCTTCATACTGAATGTAATTGTTAAAAGATTACACAGCAAGAGCATCAAGTTGCAGAAATATCATTTCTACTGAATGTAATGGTTAAAGATTAGACAGCAAGAGAATCAAGTTGCAGTAATATCGTTTTGCGACAAGCGAAGTAAGATATGAACCTATTGATGAGGATTCGGGCGACGCCATGAGTCAGATGATAAGATATGATTAAACATTCACAACAATTGCTCCAACTCTCCAATTCAGCACCATCTGAGCAGCTACTTCCTTTTGTTTTTGGGTTGAAGGTTTTACTGCTACCTTCGTGTGTATCTTGCATATATCATTATTTTTGTACTGGTATCTTCTTCTGTATCTACAGTAGAGCACTGAACTTTTCGTATTACCACCTATCTTTTCAAGACGGTGCAGTTCTACCTTATTTTTGAATTTCTGAGTTGAAAACCTTTAAAGAGATTATTTACACAAAAGTTCTTAAACATACTTTATCATTACAAGATGACATTCTTTTATTATTTGATTTCCTTTTTTCCATTACTTTGTAATTTTCAAGAGATTTCTGGGCCCTTGTTTTGCCTTCCAAAATGTGTATCGCATTGATCATTACCAATTGACCGAAGATCTTCATCTCTCATCTTTTCTTCCGTCTTGCTGCTATGGATAGGACCATTAAGGTTTGTGGTCAAAGAGTTAAAAGGGAGCTTGCCACAATTGATCCTGAACCAATACTCATGGACAAAGGTAAACCCGCCATTTTGTGTGTGTGTGTGTGTGTGTGTGTGAGAGAGAGAGAGAGAGAGAGCATTTATTTCCAATGTATCACCTTCTGCTTACAATTGGCATTTTGGCTGTTCTTTATATCCAACAAAGGTTGCCAACATCATCTTCTTGGATGCACCCAGTGGATCTGGATTTTCTTATTCCAATTCAAAGGAAGACTATATAACAGGAGACTTTAAAGCTGCTAAGGACAATTATAGGTTTCTAGTTAAGGTAAGCTTTCGCATGTACTAAATTTGTCATGGTTATATCATACTCATTTGTTCAATTTTTGTTTTAAACCAAAAGTTAAAAGGTACAAGATGTACTTCATAGTTTTTTTCTTTTCAAAACAGCAATTTATCTTTTTAATCTTTTACTTTTAAAATATGAATCATTCGACAAAAGAAATGGATTGGTCCAAATAAGCACAAATATGAATGAGAAACCAATCTCTCTCTCTCTCCCTCTCTCTCTCTCTCTCTCTCTCTCTCTCTCTCTCTCTCTCTCTCTCTCTCTCTCTCTCTCTCTCTCGAATTGGTTTTCATAGTGGTTGGTGATACAGTGGCTGGATAAGCATCCTGAATTTCTCTGCAACCCACTTTATATTGGAGGTGACTCGTACTCCGGCATGCCTATACCTTACCTGGTGCATCTGATCGCGAAGGGTACCAACCTTTAACCCAATATTATCTATCATCAATTACATTGTTGTTCCTTTCCTACGACAATTTTTGCACCATCAATCCATAGATGCATGACGATAAGTTGAGAATGTGCTATTCAATTAGGATGCCTTTCAATTTATAGCTTGTTATAAGGCATTATTGCTTGGTTTTCTACACATGAAATAAAGTAGCTACCTATAGGAAATATATCCACAACACGATCATGGAGTTAGGAATGGCAATATTGATCGACCCATGCAACCCCGACCTAACCCGAATGGGGCGGCGGAAATACCAGAGGCAATCAAGTACAGGCACGAGATAAGTGCCCCGACCCATACCCAACCTTATATATTATGCCCCGTTTTTGACCCACACTCACCTCGTATTCATTGTGTAAAAGAGAACTTGAACCTGTACCCGCCCCCGCCTCGTTAAGGCTCGGGTCGGAGCAGGATATAGGTATACCCGTCCCTCTGCCATCCCTACAGAGAGTCAGACCGTCCTGGGTTAGGACATCAGTTATAAAAACATTTAGTAAAAAAAAGGCCAAGAGTTTGATACATGGATTGTATTGAAATAACAAAAAAAACCTAATATCTTTCACTCATTTGTATGTGTTTTGCAGACAAAGAAGCAGGCAATGAACCACGGTTGAATCTCAAGGTAATGTATACATATCAAGTAGTCTTGTTCAGTCCAACCTGATACATTTGGGACGCTTGCTTCAGACATGAGTTGTGAAGATTGTTGGCTCATCTTGAAAAACAAACATTTGGGATCTCTCTCTTTCTCTCTCTCTCTCTCTCTCTCTCTCTCTCTCTCTCTCTCTCTCGCACACACACAGACACAGATACACACACTTGCAAGCGTGCCAGGCATTGTATAATCTGCATCATGGCTAGTACTTTCTTTTCTTTTTCTCTTTTGGATTTCCAAGATGGGAACAAACAGACCCCAAGACCAGAATACAAAAAGAGTGTACACTGATATCGAAGGAATCAGCTGAAGTGATCCTTCCTAAACCACACTCTTTAGGCTTCACTCGCTGTCAAACTTTCTCAAGTTCTAATAATCGGGGCTAACTTATCTCCGATTTGCAGGGTTATATTCTAGGCAACCCGCTTACGGACCAGAAATTCGACAAGACTTTTGTGCCATATGCACATGGAATGGGACTCATTTCTGATGAACTTTACCAGGTAACCATTCATCTGACTGCAAAGAAATTCAGATAATGTTTCATTTATTCCAGAAGCAAGTATATGCATTATGTGAACAAGAACTAGCCTTTTCAACAACAAAAACCAAGGCAGAACTAGGTGGGGTTGGCTGTGTGGATTATTAGTCACGATTGTGCTCGATCTTGTCATATTAGCATGTTAACCCCAAAGAAGAAGGATCATGTTCTTTATTTTCGTCCAACATTTTTGCATAATTCATATTCGTCTATAGATTGACTTAAAATCTCATTTGCAAAATCAATGCACGAGCGTGTCACCAAGTTTGCTCAAGCTTGGAAAGATAAATTTTTATTGTGGACAAGTGGATTCTTATCGTTGTAGGTCTTTTTGAACCATCACTCAAGGGTCAGCTTAGATGCTTAGAGAAAGTAATTTGTGATCTGATACTAGTAAAAGCAAATTTTTAATCAAAACAGGTTTTCTAAAACTTATCATTCCCTTCACAAAATCATTTTCAATTTTGAAAAACAGAATCGGTTATGTTTCCAGCAGCAGATGGTTTCTAATTTTTTGGTATTTTGCACCAATCCATAAATCATGAAAAATTTACCAAAGATAAGCCTAGGTATGAAGTTTATTGGAGTATTTTTATTTAGATTTTTGACTTTCAGGATAATCAAAATTAAATCGGAAAAGTTTGCAACATTGAAATTCAGAACAAACTGTGATAGAAATGTAGAGGCTCAGTAAAACACCTGTATCTCTGTACGTAAAATTTGGATTTTTATGAAATTGGTTAAGTTAGAAAGCTATGAACAGAATTAGAGAAATTTACCCAAGATTTGTCATGGGATTTTTAGTAAAGACAGGTTTTGTCTCGAGTTAAGTTTGGTTTTGAACAATTTTATTTTTGGCCTTATCCATGTCTAAAATTCTTGAAAATTTTATTATATGTTATCCAGTATGTGTGCAAGGTTCAGACCGATTTTCATAATTTTTTGCTCATAGACAAAGACTGTAAAATTCAAGGATGAGACAGATGCAGAATACTGAAAACAAAGTTTTATTTTTAGAAACTAATGATGCGTTCAATTTGATCTTTAATATGTTAATGATCATCCAAAGAAATTTAGATTGAGGACTTGTATTCGTTTTGAGAGGAGCTCATCTATATGTAAGTTCCCGGGATGATCTCTCTTAAGGAAAGCTCTCTTAGAAGATATATGTGATCATAGCTCAATGCTCGCCCTTACACAATCTTATTATGGATAATTAATCCACCATAAGAGCGATTTACATACTCATATCATTCTATATAAAACTTGAGTGCTATGCCCCTTTTATGCCTTCGTGATTTAATTTGGAGGAAGTTCAACAATCAAGAAAGAAAGAGGAGATGATAATATCCTTTAAGCATATAAGAGATGAAAGAGTATAATGTATAGTTTATATTGCGGTAGATGAAATCAAATCTCAAACAAATTAGGAGTCTCCTTATCGATTATTTTAAGCATGAATTTACAATATTTTCTCTTAATTATTACAATGATTTGGAGACAATTGCTCCCAAATATTATACTTATAATTGAATAAAATTGAAATGGGAAAAGGAAAAGGGGGAAGAGAAGGACTTGGCTGGCGGTTGGACTTGGGTGGTCTTGGAAGACCGACAACTTCTTGGGGGTGGCTCCTCCTTCTTCCTCTTCTCCTCTTTCTCTCTTCCCTCACTTTATTGGAATTTCTCTCTTCATTTCTCCTCATTTCTAAAACCCAACCCAAGGGTTGAATTTATAGAGTTCTTGGAAGTCTCTAGGGGTAAGAAAGCTAGTCCTAGATAATAAGATTCACGTTGGTTCTTTGAACATCAGAACATTATCTAGTAAGCTATTGGAGGTGGTAGATAATATGATTCAGAGAAAGATTCATATTTTATGTTTAAAAGAGATAAAATGAGTTGGAGAAAAAGCAAAAGAAATAGAGAATACAAGTTTTAAATTATGGTACTCAGGTAAAGAAAAGGCTTGAAATGGAGTTGGTATTATCATAAATAAAGATTTAAAGAATAGTGTAGTAGACATACAACGATATGGTGACCGAATCATGACGTTGAAATTAGTGTTAGGAGCAGAGATTTTTAATATAATTTGTGCTTACGCACCCCAAGTAGGACTAGAAGATAGTATAAAGACAACTTTTTGGAAAGAGTTAGATAAGGTGATTCAAAAGATTCTGCAAAGGGAGATGATTTGTTTAGGAGGAGACTTAAATGGACATGTCGGTAAAAAGGCATTAGAATATCAAGGTATTCATGGAAACTTTGATTTTGGGGATATAAATGAGGAAGGTGGGGAGATTTTAAATTTTGCTATGGCATTTGATCTTTTTATAGTCAATACAATCTTCAAAAAATGAGATGAACATTTAATTACTTATAAGAGTGGCGTATCACAAACACAAATTGATTACTTTATTTGTAGAAAAAAAGATAGAGTGTGTTGTAAAGATTGCAAAGTAATTCTAGGAGAAAGCTTAACCACCCAACACCGACTTTTAGTTATGGATTTACAAATAAAAAAATGGACAAAGAAGAAAAGAGTGCATCGAGCTATTTGAACTAAATTGTGGAACCTCAAAAGCGAGAAAGAAGATATATTTAAACAGAAAGCCCTTCAAGGAGATGTTTGGAATTATATTGGTATACCTTGTGATATGTAGAACAATATGGCTATACATATTAGGAAAGTGGCGAAAGATGTGTGAGGCGTATCGAAGGGAGGTGTATCGACACAAAAAGAAGCTTGGTGGTGGAGTGAAGTAGTGCAAAATAAAATCAAGGCAAAGAGGGCATGTTACAAATTACATTATGTTAAGAAACTAGTGAAATTTTAGAAGCTTATAAGAAAGCAAAGAAGGAAGCGAAAAAGGCTGTTTTGAGAGGATTTATATAAAAAACTCAACTCAAAAGAGGGTGAAAGAGATATTTTTAGGATAGCTAGGGTTAGAGATAAGAAAAATAAAGATCTTAATTATGTTAGATGCATAAGGATGAGGATGAAAAAATTCTAGTGGCAAATGATGATATAAGAAATAGATGAAAAAACTATTTTTGTAAGCTTTTTAATAAAAATAAAGATGTTAGTATTACCTTATGAGAGTTAGCCCAATCATAAAAATATATAAACCAAATTTTCTATCGACGTATTCAAAAGAATGAAGTCAAAGAGGGTCTTAAACGTATAAAGGGTGGTAAATCGGTAGAACCAGACAATATTCCTATAGAAGTTTGGAAAATACTAGGAGAAATAGGAATCACTTGACTCACAAGACTATTTAATGAAATATGGAGAAACCAAAATATGCCTGAGAAATGGACAACGAGTACAATTATACCCATATATAAGAACAAGGGAGACATTCAAAATTGTACAAATTATCGAGGTATCAAGTTAGTGAGCTATACTATGAAATTGTGGAAAAGAATTATCGAATGTAGGTTAAGACAAGTATCAAGTACAACCGAGAACCAATTTGGATTCATGCCAGACAATTCTACTGTTAAAGCGATTCACCTTTTAAGACATCTTATGGAACCTTTTAGAGTAAAAAAGAAAGACCTTCACATGATATTTATTGATCTAGAACTTACGATAGGGTACCGAGGGAGGTTCGTTGGAGAAACTTGAAAAAAAGAAATATCCCATTGACATATATTAACCTTATAAGAGACATGTACGATGGTGCAAAAACATGTGTGAGGACTCATGAAGGAATGACAGACTTCTTTGAAGTTAATATTGGGTTACATCAAGGATCAACTTTAAGTCTATACTTATTTATAATGGTGATTGATGAGTTAACAAAACATATTCAACATGAAGTACCTTGGTGTATATTATTTGCAGATGACATTGTATTAGTGGAGGAGTCTAAGGAAAAAGTTAATAGAAAATTGGAACTATGGAGAGAAATATTAGAAAGCAAAGGCCTCCGACTTAGTAGAACAAAGACAAAATATATAGAATGTATGTTTGATCATTTGGTGACTTCAGAGGACATAGAAATTAAAATTGGCATATATTGCATCCCCCCAAAAGAAAAGTTTTAAATAACTAGGGTCAATTTTCAGAGTGATGGAAGAATTGATGGAGATGTTACGCATAAAATTGATGTTGGGTCGTTAAAATGGAGAGGAGTATCTGGTATTTTTTGTGATAAGAAGATACCATTAAAGTTAAAAAGTAAATAGTATAGAGCAACAATTAGGCTTATCATGTTTTATGGTTGAGTGTTGGGCAGTTAATTATCAACATGTACAAAAGATGTGTGTAATAGAAATGAAGATGTTGAGATGGATGAGTCGTCATACAAGAAAAGACTGTATACATAATGAGGTAATTAGAAACAAATTAGGAGTGACACCAATAGAGGATAAAATGAGATAATATCATTTAAGATTGTTTGGACACATAAAAAGAAGATCAAAAGAAGAAAAACCTATAAGAAGGTATGAAAAACTAATTTTGGAAAGTATTAAAAAGAGGTAGAGGACGCTCACAAAAGTGTTGGAAAGAAACAATAAAGAATGATCTAGCTTATTGTTAGTTAACTGCTAACATGACACAAGATAGGGATCTGTGGAAACAAAGAATCCATGTAGCCGACCCCGTCTAGTATGGGAAAAGGCTTAGTTGTTGTTGTTGTTATCTTAGGAAGTCTCTAGGGAGAGAATATTCCTTGGCATCTCCCTAGAGCCTTCTATGGATTTGGGGCTGGTTTTTACTTGACCCAAATGAGTTCCAATTCACTTTGATTTGCTGGCCACATGAGTTTTGTTAAAATGAAGTCACATGACCTTGGTCAAACTGGCCATGGTTTAGCCCATCACTTGGTGCGGTTTGGCTATGTGCACCTCATTCTCATTTGGTGCAGTTTTTGGCTAGGAGCAGCCCGCCTTTTGCAACTTGATGCAGCCCGTGACTCCTTTGGTATTGACCTTTACTTTGGCACGTCTTGATTGAGTGCAACCCTCGACTTGGCCTTTGGTGCCAACCTTGACTTGGCTTTGCAACCCTCCTCCACTAGCTTGGTTCGTGGCTACTTTGATTCAACTTGAATTGGACCCCTTTGGTGCAGTCCTTAGCTACTTTGGTGCAGCCCTTGGCTACTTTGATTCAATTTGAGTTGGGCTCCTTTGGTGCAACCCTTTCTTGACTTGACTTGTCTTTGATTTGACTTAATCAAGGCTTGCTTATGAGCCCTCCTTGACTTGGTTTTGGGCTTGATCATGAGCCCATCTTGTTTGATTGGGTACGGGCTAGTTGCATGTGTCACTCATCTTAAACATGACTTGAATTGGGCTTGATCATGTGCCCATTTTGTTTAATTTGATTTTGGATTGGTTGCATGTGTTGCCCATCTTAACTTGAATTGGGCTTAGTCATGTGCCCATTTTGTTTGATTTTATTTTGGGATGGTTGCATGTGCCCATCTTGTTTTAAGTTTGTTTGATCCACTTGCATTCAAGGGTGTTGCATGTCCTCGATATGCATTTTTATTCCCTCCAGGCGAAACGCCTCTGCTTTTTCATTTTGGTAAGGATGATTTCTCTCTTGATCCGATCTCTTTTCGGATATAATTTTATTTTATGGTTTCAAATGTTTTGATTCTTTAAAACCATTTCTTTTAAGATATATTTGAAAACGTCGAATCTTAACGAAATCTTCAAATATCTTTTTTGGAGTACAACTGAGTCTCATCCCTAGTGTTGTTTGCATGAGTGACCTATTTTCTCTCCGTGAGTTAGTCATTTACTATTTTTTATCGCTTTAACCCTTTTATGGATATAGGGTCTTAGACTGCTTTAACCCTTTGATGGGTGTAGGGTATTGAACCACTTTAAACCTTTGATGGGTGTAGGGTTATTTGGTGTAGGACTATCCTTGATCCGATGAGTTTTTGAGATCTTGTTTTAAACTTGTTTTGTTTTTGAATTTCAAAGGTTTTATAAGTTTCTAAATTTGTCATTTCACAAACATTTTGTGGACATGGTTCTCAATGTCTTATTTTCATTTTTCTTTAAAGAAAATTATTTGAATCCATTCTTTCTTTAAAGGAAATCATTTGAAACAATAAAATCTTGCTTATTTGGCCATGAGGGCAAATCAATCATTTTTTGTTTTTTGTCAAAATTGGATTTTTAAAATTTTAAGGTTTCTATAAAATTTTGGCGAGAAAATTGGTTTGTTTAAGGTGTCTTCGAAAGAAAACCTTAAAAAGACCTAGAACCATAATTCTTTCTTGAAAATAAAGAAATCTTTAAAAAAATTTGAATTTTTTAAAATGTTTTCCATAATTCATAGAGATTTGATCATGTCATAATTTTTAAACCAATGGCTGTTGCGATCTCACACGATAGACATAATGGATCATACACCATCCATATGCATAGAACAAATACAAACACAGATATATAAATCCAAACGAAGTACATAGCAAACCAGAGATGTTTATGCAAAGTTGCAGTAAAAACTGTTATGGCCTTGTCGTTTTTGTAGGAATAAGATAGGGATTGTTTCTACAAGAGGTGGCTGAGCGGCCGACTCTATTCTTGAGGGCCTGTGCGAATGGTTTGACGGGGGTGATATCTGATAGAGAGAAAGTACCAGAGAAGAACCAAAAGGAGACGCTCAAAATGTGAGTTTCAAGGTGGCCCACATGCCATCAGGAAACTCCGAGTATATGCCTAGATCGACAATTTCTGAGTACTAATATCCAAAGTCAAGAGGGAAAAAGCCGCTCTAAGATCCAATATTGAGAGGGAAAGAGCCCAGATCATACGCTAAGGTCCCTACGCAATCAATCAGTGGCAAAAAAAATTAATCGAGTTTGCAGACACTAGTCATTCCACCAAAGAAGCAACACAACACAAACCATTTATTCACATTCAAGTGGATTATTTATGAGCAAAATTCTAAATTATTTTTTTATTTTAATAGGCAACCAGGCAAAGTTGCAGGGGAAGGTATGACATTGCACAAAATTCTGAGTGTGGGAGCAACATTGAGGCTGTTACTCAGGTAAACAGACATACATTGTTTCATTGGTTGCAAAAGGAAACAGATGCAACTGAGTTTTATGTTTTTCATTTGAAGGCGATGTGGTTGACATGAGAAAAATTGCAGCATGTGAGTGGGATAAACTATGAACATATCCTGGAGAAAAATTGTTCTCGCAGCAACAGCCCCTACCTGAGGAGGAGTCTCAATGTCCCAAGGGAACATGATGGAACTCCGGATCTGCTGAAACATCATGTTTATCCCATAGACTGTCCGGTCTCTCTCTCTCTCTCTCTCTCTCTCTCTCTCTCTCTCTCTCTCTCTCTCTCTCTCTCACACACACACACACACACACACACACACACATACAGCATTAAGTGACAAGATTATGATAATGAAAGTACTACGTCCAGTGTTATCCGTATATGGTGCAATACATATCGTATCGCCACGATACAATACGGGGGTGATACGCCAAAAAAAAATTCAAAAAAGTTTTTTTTCAAAAAGTTTTTTTTTTTAAATTTCTTTTACATGTTTCTACCCTCTCTTCTCCTCTCTTCACTTTCCTTCAAGGCATCCTCCGATATGCTTGTAATTTGGGTTTATAATTTCATTTATTGAATAAGAATAATGTATGAACAAATAAAAATTATGACAAAATCATTTCCCTTTCTGATACAACTTTTAGGTATATTTTTGCTAATAGTTTCTAATTTCATGAGATCGCAAACAATTAAAAACACTTGGTTCTCTCGGTTCATTGAGTGAGGATTTCACAATTTCACTATTTTAGGGTTCACCTTACATGATTTCCATTGAGTTGAACATGATCAACATGTGTGAGGCTTAACTTAGTCTGTGAAGTGAGAAATGGAGCTCAGCATTAGTTAAAAAGCTAGCCTCCAGTAAGAGAAAAATGAGATATCATCAAGTAATAATATTACATCATGAAGGTGTCATAGACTCAATAATCAAAGAAATGGAGCTCATTGTTTTGCTCACATATGAAAATTAGCAATATGACAACCACATGTACAAAGATAGCAGTTTGTTAATTTTGATATATTAGATGAGTGGATTATAGAAGATAACAAAAAAAATGCACTCCTAACCGAAGAAGACATTGCATGAATTAATTTGAAGTGCAACACATCATCAAGGAGAAGATGAAGATTATTTAGTTAATGATCTTGATACAAATTTACAATATGTAAAATGCAAATGTATTTCATTTTTTGATTCAAAATATGTAATTTTGGATGCAATTGTTCAATGTTGAATGTTCAATCTGTGCTAAACTTTGCATTATATGAATTTAAAGTAATTACCATATTTTTCCAGAATCTTCTTTATTTGTTTTGGATTTTTACTATTTTTATTGATTTTTTAAATAATTTTTGTATTTTTTAAATATTAAAGTATGATACGGGCGATACGATACTCCTGTATCGTGGAGCCCAGTGATACGCAATACGATACGCGTTAGACAACACTGATCATTCTGGCCATTTAAATTCATGATGAAAACAATGTACCCTTACTGTGATTTCTTCGGAACCCTGCACAAATTTGGCAATCTTGTAATGCATATTTGATAGAAAATTGATCTTGATCACATGTATGGAACATTTTCTGTTGACAATCAATAAGAAAATTTTCCTAAGGAAACTATCACCAAGAACATTAAGATATGACCACCAACCAAGTCAGTGACAAATGACATTTTGTTTAAGCATTCACTAGTCATTTTATCTTTCATGAAGCAACAATGCTGAAAAGCAAGAACAAACTAATCAAAACCAAGCCTTTTCCAACTCTAAGTTGGTTTGGCTACATGGATTCTTTGTTGGCATTGAGCTTGATCTTGTGCTAAAATAACATTTAGCTCCAAACAACCAAGACTGTATTCAGTGGTTTCCTTCAAACCTTTAGAGACCTTATACCTTTATCAAAATGTTCACCAGCTAGTTTATAACACCTCTTTACCGCTCCCTATGTGGCAGCCCCACCAAATGCTTGAACCACCTTAAATTTGTTACATTTTATCTTCTACTGTTGACATACCAGCTCTTTTATAATACCTCATCAAAATGTGGTCTTTCTCTATGTCAACACAAATTCAACTCAACTCTTCATTATGTCAAGGATATCTTCTACACATTTAGATGATTGAGTAGAATGCTTGGAACTATAGAGCTTGTTTCTGCCTTATAATATTTACCTTTCATATATATCTTATTTTTACACCAACTACCTAATCCACCTCCAAACTGCATTAATTCCACATTTTCATGTCTTGATCATTTCTCCCACTTTTTTTGAACAAGAACTCTGTGTTTAAAAGTTTACTTTTTGGAGATCCAATATGCACCAAAATATAACATTTATACCATCCGTTTCAATCGAGACATTGAACTTGTGCTCTATATATTATGTCTATATTGTAACCTATAAGGTTTCCTGTCATAGTTTGAGTATTTTTTTAACACCTTACGTCATTTCATCCACCAAAGTAATATGCAAATAACATGCACCAAGTCATCTTGAATATGCTTTGTGAGTCCATAACCAAAGTAAAGATATATGAGCTTAGTATTGATCCCTGGTTTAACCCTAAGTGAACATCAAAAGCATCAATTAGCCAAGTTTATTCTTAACTCTTTCCTTCATCTCATACAACAACAACAACTAAGCCTTTTCCCATACTAGATGGGGTCGGCTACGTGGATTCTTTGTTTCCACATAGCCCTATCATGTGCCATGTTAGTAGTTAACTCACAATAAGCTAGATCATTCTTTATTGTTTCTTTCCAACATTTTTGTGGTTGTCCTCTACCTCTTTTAATACTTTTCAAATTTAGTTTTCCATACATTCTTACAGGTTCTTCTTTTGATCTTCTTTCTATATGTCCAAACCTTCTTAAATGATATTATCTCATTTTATCCTCTATTGGTGTCACTCCTAATTTGTTTCTAATAACCTCATTATGTATACGGTCTTTTCTTGTATGACGACTCATCCATCTCAACATCTTCATTTCTATTACACACATCTTTTGTACATGTTGATGATTAACTGCCCAACACTCAGAACCGTAAAACATGAAAGGCCTAATTGTAGCTCTATAATATTTACCTTTTAATTTTAATGGTATCTTCTTATCACAAAGAATACCTGATGCTCCTCTCCATTTTAACCAACCAACGTTAATTCTATGCGTAACATCTCCATCAATTCTTCCATCACTCTGAAAAATTGACCCTCGGTATTTAAAACTTTTCTTTTGGATGATGCAATTTATGTCAATTTTAATTTCTATATCCTCTGAAGTAACCAAATGATCAAACTTACATTCCATATATTTTGTCTTTGTTCTACTAAGTCGGAGGCCTTTGCTTTCTAATGTTTCTCTCCATAGTTCCAATTTTTCATTAACTTTTTCCTTAGACTCCTCCACTAACACAATATCATCTACAAATAACATACACCAGGGTACTTCATCTTGAATATGTTTTGTTAACTCATCAATCACCATTATAAATAAGTATGGACTTAAAGTTGATCATTGATGTAACCCAATATTAACTTCAAAGAAGTCTGTCATTACTTCATGAGTCCTCACATATGTTTTTGCACCATCGTACATGTCTCTTATAAGGTTAATATATGTCAATGGGATACCTCTTTTTCCCAAGATTCTCCAAAGAACCTCCCTCGGTACCCTATCATAAGCTTTTTCTATATCAATAAATGTCATGTGAAGGTCTTTCTTTTTTGCTTTAAAATGTTTTATAAGACGTCTCAAAAGGTGAATCTCTTCAACAGTAGATCTGCCTAGCATGAATCCAAATTGGTTCTCTATTGTACTTATACTTGTCTTAACCTACATTCGATAATTCTTTTCCACAATTTCATAGTGTGGCTCATTAACTTGATACCTCGATAATTCACACAATTTTGAATGTCTCCCTTATTCTTATATATGGGTATAAGTGTACTCGCTCTCCATTCCTTGGGCATTTTTTGGTTTCTCCCTATTTCATTAAATAGTCTTGTAAGCCAAGTGATTCCTATTTCTCCTAGTATTTTCCAAACTTTTATAGGAATATTGTTTGGTCCTACCGATTTACCACCCTTCATATGTTTAAGAGCCTCTTTGACTTCATTCTTTTGAATACGCCGGTAGAAATTGTAGTTCATATACTTTTATGATTTGGCTAACTCTCCTAAGCTAATACTAACATCTTTATTTTCATTAAAAAGCTTATAAAAATAGTTTTTCCATCTATTTCTTATAGCATCATTTGCCACTAGAATTTTTTCATCCTCGTCCTTGATGCATCTAACATAATTAAGATCTTTAGTTTTCTTATCTCTAGCCCTAGTTATCCTAAAAATATCTCTTTCACCCTCTTTTGAGTTGAGTTTTTTATATAAATCCTCGCAAATTTTAGCTTTTGCTTCATTGACGGCCTTTTTCACTTTCTTCTTTGCTTTCTTATAAGCCTCTAAAGTTTCACTAGTTTTCTTAGCATAATGTAATTTGTAACATGCCCCCTTTGCCTTGATTTTATTTTGCACTACTTCACTCCACCACCAAGCTTCTTTTTGTACCGGTATACCTCCCTTAGATACACCTAACACATCTTTCACCACTTTCCTAATATGTATAGCCATATTGTTCCACATATCACAAGGTGTACCAACATAATTCCAAACATCTCCTTGAAGGACTTTCTATTTAAATATATCTTCTTTCTCGCTTTTGAGGTTCCACCATTTAGTCTGAATAGGTCAATGCATTCTTTTCTTCTTTGTCCATTTTTTTGTTTGTAAATCCATAACTAAAAGTCGATGTTGGGTGGTTAAGCTTTCTCCTGGAATTACCTTGCAATCTTTATAGCACACTCCATCTTTTTTCCTACAAATAAAGTAATAAATTTGTGTTTGTGATAAGCCACTCTTATAAGTAATTAAATGTTTATCTCATTTTTTGAAGATTGTATTGACTATAAAGATATCAAATGCCATAGCAAAGTTTAAAATCTCTCGATCTTCCTCATTTATATCCCCAAAACCAAAGTTTCCATGAATACCTTGATATCCTAATGCCTTTTTACCGACATGTTCATTTAAGTCTCCTCCTAAACAAATCATCTCCCTTTGTGGAATCCTTTGAATCACCTTATCTAACTCTTCCCAAAAGATTGTCTTTATATTATCTTCTAGTCCTACTTGGGGTGCGTAAGCACAAACTCTATTCAAAACCTTTGCTCCTAACACTAATTTCAATGTCATGATTCGGTCACCATATCGTTGTATGTCTACTACACTATCTTTTAAATCTTTATTTATGATAATACCAACTATGTTTTGAGCCTTTTCCTTACCTGAGTACCATAATTTAAAACCTGTATCCTCTGTCTCCTTTGCTTTTTCTCCAACCCACTTTGTCTCTTATAAATATAGAATATGAGTCTTTCTCTGAATCATAGTATCTACTACCTCCATTAGCTTACCGAATAATGTTCTGATATTCCAAGAACCAATACGAATCTCCACCAACATAATATGCAAAAGGCATGCACCAAGGCACTTTACCTTGAATGTGTTTTGTTAGTCAACAGGAAAAGTAAAGATATATCAGCTTAGTATTAACCTTCCATATAATCCTAAATTAGCATCAACATAATCAATTACCCCTCATGAGTGCTGACATATGTAAGGCTGATCATAAGCATTACTTCTTTCTTCTTCTATGTTCTCCAACAAATATCTTTTATTAATATATCATAAACCTTCTCTAAAACAATAAAGACCACATACAGATTCTTCTTCTTGTCCCTAAATCATTTTATTATACGGCAAACTAATTGAACAGTAAAAGCAATTACAAGAAAAAAACTACCATAACAAGAAATTAACAAAAAAAAAACATGAAACAAAGATTTAAGTCGTAAAGCTAGATCTTGACATATAATGAAGCCATCATTAAGTTTTATGTGACTTTTAGCAGAGGTTTTCAATCTTTTGATTTTCTTTAAATTCAACAAAGTGGTTCAAAATAGCTTCTTCATGTATAGCAACATTTGTCCTTTTCGAAGAACAACTCACCTTGTGTTCTCATGGTCTTGGGTAAAATACCACCTTGAGGCATCATGACTTTTCTTTTTTGTTACAAAAGGGAGGTTGAACCCTTAGGTATGCATGCCCCGGGAATCAAACTCACACCTGCAACCTGTGGAGTCGTGAGCAGTGTTATCTGTATCGTACCGTATCATATCGTATACTAGAGTGTATCATGAAAGACAGTGTATCGCACCGTATCGTGCGATACGAGCCGTATCACACGATACGCCCTGGGACCCTCATCAAGGGTTCACAGCCGAATGAAACCCGCGATTTTTCGCTGGTTTCCTCTTTCCTTTTGGGTTCCTTAAGCTTTCTAAGAGCCGGTTTTTGCCTCCTTGATGTTCAAAGCTCCAAAATCATGCCCTACGGTATCCATGCAAGCCTCCAAACTCGGATTTAGGTATATTTTTAATGTTTTTTCAATTTTATTTATTTATATTTATTGTTTTTTCTGTTATTTCATTTTTTTTAATGATTTTTATTGCATTCATGAAGTGAGAGACACTCTATTTGAGTGTTATTTGAAGATTGGGGATTTATGAAGTGCTTTTATTTTTAGGTTTTTATTTGAATTAAAGTTCTAGATTGAGATGGCAAGAAGGGGTGGTAGAGACTCCCATTATCGGTCTGATGATCCGGCATGGCAGTTAGGTTAAAGATTAGATACTTATTTTGTGAAAAGGTCGTTAGTGGTGGAATTTCAATGTTGAAATATCACCTAGCAGGAACTAGAAAAGAAGTTGCTCCATGCACAGGCAGAGTTAGAAGTTTGTCAGAAGGTATTAAATGGCAATGTTTGCAAATGATTGAGAGCATAAAGGAAAGGAGACAACAAAAGGATGATTTTTATATGTATGAAGAAGCTGATGATGCTAGTGCTACTGCCACTGGAGTTGGATTCACTGATAGTTTGCCTTCAGATGCTAGAACAAAGATTGTTAGTAGTAGTCATGAGCACCTAGCAGGAGAAAGAGGGTTGTAGCTGAAGACTTTGGAGGTGACAGAAGAGGAAGTTCATGAAGAGTAGAGAAAGAGCTTTTTCTAGCATACATTCGTTCTTTCCTCCTTCCACTACACCTGGTACTCAATTCGAAATTCGTGTTGCTATGACTTCAAAACAACTGTATGATCAGGCAGACCTTGCAGTGAGAAGATAGTTTTATGATGCATGAATTCCATTTAATGCAGTAAACAGTTTTCATTTTCAAGCAATAGCATATGCATTTACTAACATTGGTACAGGATATAGGATGCCCTCTTATCAGAAGTTGAGAGAAAAGATATTAGATCAGACTGTCATTGAAGTGTAGTAATACTGTTCGACTTTGAGACAGTCATAGAATAAAACGGGATGCACTATCATGACTGATAGGCGAGGAAGGACATTGCTAAACTTTCTTTTATATTGTCCTAAAGGACTCATGTTTTTGAGATCTCTAGATATGTCAGAGGAGAGGCACATTGCAGAGATCCTAAGACAGAAATTTGATAAGGTTATACAGGAGGTTGAGCTAGAGAATGTAGTCCAATTGATTACAGATAATGCAGCTAACTACAAAGCAGTTGGAAAGGAGTTAGCTGATATTTATGGGACTTTCTACTAGACACCATGTGTAACCCATTGTTTAGATCTCATCTCCGAGGGCATTGGTGAGACGGATGAAATAAAGGTATCAACTGAGTGTTGCCAAGATATTACAAAATTCATTTATAACCATGCATTTGTTTTGTGTATGATGAGGAGATATACAGAAGGTGCAGAGCTTTTTCGCATAGCTGCAACTCGGTTCGCAATAAACTTCTTATCTGTATAGAGTATTGTGAGACAGAAGCAAGCTTTGAAGAGAATGTTTTCTTCAGATGAGTGGCAATAATTTGTAGAGTTGTCTCACAATAGAAGAAATAGAAAGTTGAATGAGATTGCAGAAACAGTTTTTAGAAGTTCATTTTGGAATGCATGTGTTGGATTATTTAAAATTATTTGTCCTTTAGTGAAAGTTTTGAGATTGGTTGACAGCGAGGAGAAACCATCTATGGGCTACGTTTATGAAGCCATGGACAGGGCAAAAGAAGCCATCAGAAATAACTTTAATGAAAAAAGACAGATTATGTGCTCGTGTGGAAAATAATTGATAATAGATGGAATAAACAATTGCATCAGCCTATTCATACAGCAGTCTACTATCTAAACCCATCATTTAGGTACTCAGCAACCTTTAAAAGAGATGGTGAGGTTAATCAAGGAATCATTGATTGTATCGACAGATTAGTCCCTGATGAGAGCATAGCAGATGCAATACATTGAGAGATGGAGATATATGATAATGCTCTTCAGTTGATGGGTTTGCCTGTTGCAATTCACAACCGCACTACGATGCGTCCAGGTAAATTGTTTATTTTCATATTTAAGTTGCATCTTACATTACTATGGATTATTATGTCTCTAATGTTTATCTTTTTTTACAGATGTTTGGTGGAACAGGTTTGGAAGTGATTGTCCAAACCTTAGAGATTTTACAGTGAGAGTCTTAAGCCAAACCTGTAGTGTAACAGGTTGTGAAAGAAATTGGAGTGTTTTTGAACACATTCATACAAAAAAGTGCAACAGGTTGGAACACAAAATACTTAATGATTTGGTTTATATTCGTTGTAACATGCGCCTTTGTGAAAGGTAATGTTGTATTACTTTCAAATTTTCAATTCAATATTGTTTAACTTTAGTCTCAAATTGTTAATATTATTTACTAATTATTTATCTTTGTTTGTGTCGTAGGCAATTAAAAAAAGTAAATAGAGAAGAAAGTCAATTTGATCCAATAAGTTTGGATAATTTTGATATATTAGAAGATTGGATTATGGAAGACACTAAAAAAAATACCCTCCTAACAGAAGAAGACGTTGCCTGGATTAATTTAGAAGGATCGCAACAACAACATCATGGAGATGAAGAATTTGATTTCGAAGAAGAAGGTGTTGCTGATGATGATGAGGAGGATCGGCAACAAGGAGAAGATGAAGATTATTTAGTTAATGATCCTGATTACAATTTGTAAAATGTAACATTGTATGAACCTGTAAAGTGTAAACTGTGTGTGTATTTCATTTTTTGGATTCAAAATATATAAATTTGGATCCAATTGTTCAATGTTGAATGCTCAATATGTACTAAACTTACATTATATGAATTTAAAGCAATTATCAGATTTTTTTCCTGATTTTTTTCTAATTTTTTCTAATTTTTATTGATTTTTAATTAATTTTTGTATTATTTTAATATTAAAGTATGATACGATACGATACGCCCGTATCGTGGAGCCCAGCGATACACGATACGATACGCGTCAGACAACACTGGTTGTGAGCCCTGCCAGGTGGGCTAATGCCCTGAGTGCAGGTATCACAACATTTGATAGAAAACATTGGTCTTGATAGACAATGAAGATGTCACTCGGTGTGTTAGCATCACTTTGTTTGGCTATAAGACCAAGTCTATTATTCAAACAACTCTTATAAATTTAGGTAGCTCACTATGGTCATTGAAAAGTTAGGCAGATTTTCCAAATAGTGAATCAATCAGCATCTTTCCAAAACTACTCAAAGACTTGTACCATCTTTGACAAGCAAGAAAAGACAGAGATGGAGTGAATGTGACATTTAAATGGTTGTAGTCAGTGAACTCCATCCACTTATCACATCTGTGCATATTTAAAGAAGTTCCTGGACTTATATGAACATAAATCGAAAACATGCAGGAGAAGAGAGGCAAAAGGAACAGATAGGACATCTCATATAAATAATTGGAAAACATTAAACATTTCAAAACAGAACACTAATAAGAAGTTTCAAGATTTGCAAATTTGACAGTGCCCACATCAAATTCATGAATTTCGGAATCTTGAAATTTTCGATAATTTCAGAATCTTAGCACAAGGGAAAAAAACCAGGACATGGTTTAGATATTCTCATTGATGCTTCTGCAAGAACAATGTATAGAAACCTATGATAGAAGAGCTGCTTAAAAGAATTCTCATGCAGGAATACCTTTATACTCTTTCCGACTATTGGGCAAATGATATGAGCGTTAGGGAGGCATTGCATATCAGGGAGGTAATGTTGTCTAACCCTCACTGACTTCTTCTTCGATCCTCATTGTATTTGTGTAAACTATCAATAACTATGTTGTTAGTTTGTTCAGCACACAAACTTATTGATCCGTTAACTTGCATTGCACCTGGAGTATATATTGAAGCAGATGATTTAATAGTTTCTGAACAAATTTTAAATGGAAATTAAATTGATTGTTCTTTTCAAATTTGATTATGAGTTAGTTGGGGCCATTGATATTGCTTGATTTGTCTTCAGAATCTAATTGAATGATCTAAGTAGCATTTAAACCGCTGCACCGTTCCCTCCTCGCCACACCCACACACTTACACACACAAGCATACACCATAGACAGAAAAGGAATTTGCTAAGATGAAAGTATTGCAATATTATAGCCAACCAGAACTAGATCAACCTTTTCTCAAACAACATAAGGCTTTCTAAGGGTTCTTGTCTCAATTCTGATATATCTTAGGTTATAACTGAATTTATATATAAAAGAGCAAGGAACATATTTTTGTAGATTTCATTAATTCTTTTGTAAGATTTTCATGGTCACTTCATCCTCTATCTTCTCACATTCTCGTGGAGCTCCATTTGACCATCTTTTCCACATGATCAAGCCATTTTAAATGTTTCCTCACTATTTCATTTTCTCTTGTTGCTATAACTACTTTCTTAATGATTCTCTCTTTGTATAGTTGGTCTTTCCTCATGGGAGCACACATCCACCTCAAACAAAATTCAGTGCTATATTACCAAGCTTAACAATACTTTGCAATTTGACTTCCAATCTGTCATACCCACTGCAATCTTCATCACTCTCTCCGATTCTATACTGCACATCTCCATGTCCTGCAACCCATATTAATTTATATGTGGCATCCCCATATATCGCCATCTTGTTGAAACATTAAACCTAAATATTTAAAATTATCCTTTTGACCTTCAATTTACTCCAAAGTTCCATTTCGTGTCATTTTTGCCACATCAAATTACATGTGACCAGTCTTTGTTATACCAAATCTAAAGCTCGTCTTCAAATGTTTCTCTTTAAAGTTAGCTATTAGTTTCTTCCTTTACCTGTCAACAAGAACAATGCTGTATACAAATGGTATGCACCCAAATAGCTTATCTTGAATGTGCTGCATTAATTCATCTATAACTAAAATAAACAGGCATAGATTGAATGCCAACCCTTAGTAGAGCGTATATTAATATCATCATAGTTACTTATCCTTGTATAAGTCCTTATACAAGTTATTGTTTAATCATACATGTCTGTTGAAAAGTTTAATATACATGATAGATGCTCTTTGCTTTCCAAGATAATTTGAAAGCATTACTTCAAACATACCATTCATCTTATGGTAGTCAAACATCAGATTCAGATGTAGTTCCTTCTTCTTAACTCCAAAGTTTTTTATTAGACACTTAGGAAGTGCAAAACCTTTATAGTGTACCTGCCATGCATAAAACTGAACTAGATCCCTTACATAGAGATTTGTCTTGACCTCCTTCCTGTTACCCTTTTATTTTTATACATCGGTACCATTGAACTTTTCTTCCATTCATCCAGTGTCTTCTTGCTTTTGATGTGAAAAACAATTTTGTACAAGTGAGCACATTGTTTCTTTAATATTTCAAACATTCAGTGGAATGTCATCAGGCTTCATTCCTTTTCCTCGAAATTATCAATTTTGAAGTTTCATTTACTTCCTTTATTTGTTTTCATTCCCAGGTGACAATTTAGTGGCTCTTGTCAGGGTATACTTATCTTTTCACTTGGGAAATTCAATGCATCATTAGCAGAGAAGCTCCCGTGAGATCATTGCAGAGTTTCATGATAAATAAACCAATAAGGTTTTACATTGTCCATTCACTACCTAACAGAGCCTCCTTCGTTCAGGATTATACCGGTTATCAAAGGGAACAACCATCACCCTAGATGGATACTGCAAAATGATTAGAAAATCCTTCCCCTTAATACAGCATTCTATAAATCGAGTACCATTCAATTCAACATTGAGTAACTAGAAAAAATCTAAATACGAAGATAATGGAAAGAAACAGCCTTACAGAAACTAAAAAACAAGGGTACTGCAGCAAAAACAAAATAAATTTGTGCATAGATCATAGGTTATCATCTATTTACTAAAGGGTTGTTATTTGGGAATGTCAAATGACAGCCATCCTGCAGGCAACATCCAAAAGTGACTGTTTCTACTAGCTAGAGAAGCTTTGTACCACTAAAGGATGTATTTTACAGACCAATAATAGGAGCTTTCAGAAAATGATAGATAGTATCATCTGCAGGGAACAATTGGAGAATGGGTAAGAAACAACTACAGCATTCCACTTATATACAGTTATGATGTCAAGAGTGCAATCAAATATCACAAGTATCTCACAAGTACCGGTTATCGAGCACTCGTTTATAGGTAAATATTTCTATTCCCCATTTTATGCAAAATTTTGAGCTAGATTCAGATCCTATGAATCGCACAAACACATGTTCAGGCACACACACAGGCAAACATATGCATACAGTACACACACAGATGGATGGATCATTATTCACATTCAGGGATTACGTTGACTTGCACAGCCTGCTTACAAATGGCTAGGTGCAAATCATGGCAATAGTGTCCACAGCCTGCTAAACTTTATTGTATGTGTAGGTTGATATTTCCGTGCATTCAAACATAGCCAACCTACTGACATACATGACACTACTGTTTCACTAAACCAAATCTTATGAAAGTGGTAAAGATGCCATATCATGAACATTTCAATCTACATTTTGTCAACAGATAAAACAGGAACATACACTTAGGTCATGAACTAGTTTGTAAATTTCTTCTGATTTGTTCACTTCCAATCAGCTTATATATTTTTCAATGACGGAAACGTATGATAAAATGCTCTTGAACTACCTACAAGATCCTAACTTTAACTTTCATATTCAGTACATTACACATTAAAGATTTAAACTTAATTGATTCGCTGACCTAGGAAAGTGACTATGAAAAAGCCAGATGTGGCTACATCAATATCCTACTTGATTATATGCAAAAGTCCACCACACAGCATAAACTGGAACTGTGAAAGAAATACATTAAGCCTCACTGGTCATCGGAACCCGTATCTAATTACTTAATTTCAAGGGCATTGGGTAAAATGTATTCCTCATCTTAGTGACTTAGCTAAAAACATACTAACATGAATTTATCTCAATAATCATGTTAAAACTGTTCAAAAATATATTTAACATGAAAACCAACGTCAATGTCTTCCTTGTACTTTGTTTGATATGTTGGATTTATTTCTTTCATATACATTGAGATTATTACAATTCACCCTATGAATGTAAAAGGGAAACCCTCACCAAGAATATCTTAATAACTGGAAACATGATGCTAGTGTTTCCAACATCGAGCAGAGTGAAATTCCCTCATACAGAAGCTACTGGAAACTAAATTGCTTTAATTCATATAAAACTTCAATTATGCACCTCTACTTGTGACATGAAGAGAGCAAAACAGGTTTTTTTTTTGTAATAAGAGCAAAACTGAAATGTAGAAGAACAATATGGATTTTGGGATATTTTTAGCTATTTCCTTTTTAAGTGGTCAGGTTCTTTTACCTTGGGGACAACCGTTCCTCGAGTTGCCTTCCAAGTTGTGCCTGATGACAAGTACAGGCTAGCAATTTCAACAATTGATAGAAGGTGACATTCCTGCATGCAGAAGGTAGAAATTAAACACTAATTTGATTTAAATAACATGTTAAATGATGTGCATGCTTGTGCTTATGTGTGAAAAATTCAAATTGGAATAGCAGAATATGCCCCTTTGGCCTTCAATGAGAATAATATTCCTATTTATGTATGTTCCTATATTAATTCATACAGGCATCTCATAGGGAGTTGGATGCATCACACGATGATATAAATAGAGTAGTTGCTTTAGCTTTTCACACACTAGTGGCATCTCATGCATGCCTTACCATATCGACACTGGGTTATTTTGGTAAACATATTGAATTTAGTGTAATACTTTCAGACTTTCAGCAATTAATGTCCCAGAAGATTCAGAACCACTACATTTAGCGGTTGTTTTCTTGGAAAAATAATCATAAGAATTAGTAAATTTTTGTTCTTTAGGAACAAAATGTATGGTAATTGAATCACCTTGAAAAAACACAATGATGTAATTTGTAGAGATCTTTTACATGTGTTAATCATAGACAACTCATTCCTCTTGTTGTCATTCTACTTATCTAACTTATAAACCTTCTCCACAGTGGTGATCATGATGCTGTAATCCCATTCATTGGGACCCGGCAGTGGATTGATTCTTTGAACTACACAGTCATTGATCAGTGGAGGAGTTGGTGGGTCAATAACCAAATCGCCGGGTATGTTATATTTTTTGTTCTTAATTAACACCCTGGGATCTTGAGGCTGTTCCCTTGAACATGATGTAATTTTCTAATTTGTTCAGATTCACAAGAAGTTTTGATCGTGACATCACATTTGCAACTGTGAAGGTAAGAAGCTTTGTACATACTTTTCTTAAGAGCCAACTTTGGCACTTGTCACCTAGCTAGGTAATCAGCTTAAATAGCCTAGAAGATGAAGGATCGGTAAGAAACTAGATGGTGAAAATATTAAAAGAGAAATAGGAAGACCATAAAAGTTGGAAGGAAACAAAAAAATGATCAAATGATCTAGCTTATGTCGTAGCATGGCTGACAATCGTGCTTTATGGAAACAAAGACCTGCCCCATCTAGAGAATAGGCTTTGTTGTTGTTGTTGTTTGGTATTAGGTCCAGTGGCGGATACACATTGTGGCGGGGCAGGGCGCCCAATCTGAAATTCTGAAAATTTTCAATTATGTATTAAAAATTCAAAAAAAGATTGAATTTTTTTAAAGCCTGCCTCACCCGAAACAAACAAGTTTCTGGATCCGCCACTGACTAGGTCCATGCTATACTGTTGTTAACAGTAACAAGCAATCCTACTTTTGGGTCAGACGGGTGGGAAAATCTGTCATGGGTGAAGTCGATGCTAAGCCCAGTTGAGCATTAGATGTTCAATCGAATTCGGAAAGCAGGTTTACATGGATGGTACTTGTTGGAGAGTAGTATTCACTTTTACTCTCTGGTGTAAAAAGGTTCTCTGCTGCGGAAATTACGTACTAAAGTTCTGAACCTCGAGTTCTCGAACAAATAGGTAACGACGTGCTCTTCTTTCCTTGAAAGAATATAGTAGGCAAGATGATTTGCAGAAGAGAAGCTGCCACCAATTGTCATTTGCCTTCTTCAGTTTAACAGCACAGCATAATACCCCATCTAGTGGACTAACAGAGAGTTATTTCTCCACTTTGGGAACTGAACTAACATCAAATACATGCGCACGCAGGGAGGAGGACACTTAGCTACACTAGACAGGCCAAAGGAGTGTTTTGCAATGGCGGAAAGATGGCTATCTTACAGTGCGTTATGATCAAATGATTCAAATCTCAATCATTCCAGTTCTTTTCTTTGAGGTGGGACTTCAGCAGTAATGGAAAGCTCATATCGAACATGAATGTACCAAATGGAAACCATGACGAAACTTCTCTGATTGTTGAGCTTCCAAATCCGACAATCTACATGCTTATGAAATAAATGACGAACTGGCTGTTCTTACGGAGCTATCATGAACTTTACACCAACACGCACACACACACATCATGAAATTTACGGAGCTAACATATATGTGTGTGTATAGCAACAGCCAAGAGAATTAGTAAATACTATATAATGCTGAGTGCTGGCAATCAATTACTGAAATCAAGTAAACAAAATGTTGACAGATATCCTGCTCAAACACACACTTGTTTAGCAAATGAAAATGGTTGCAGGAAAAGTTATAGTGGGGGGAATTTGTCTTTTGATTTTAATAACTGAAAGAAAAAATAAACATTAAACTAAAGCCCATAAAATAAGATAAATTTTAGATCGCATATACACGTGCATGTTTGCGTATACTTGTGTATAGGAAAAGTATAATATGCTTTCCATCCTTACTATATCCTTATAAATGTCAACAATCTATTGAGATAAACCAGCAACAAGTATATATTTATTTTTTTACTTTTTGTAGGTTATACTTTGATTCACATGATATCTTGTTACTTTGTGGATGGTTGATATATATATATATTGAGAGGGAGAGAACATGGTAAATACACACTTGTACCAAAACATCCTTAAATATTTCATTTGATCAATGAGATTAATTGTTGAATTTTACATTAAGGAAGCAAGAAGTATTATTGTAGTTTTTTTAGAGTTCATTTAATGCATTTAGTACTATTTTATTTTTATTTTAAAAATCTCAACTTATTCCACTCATCTAATTGAGATCTTTAAGTAGATTTGAGCACAGCAAGAGTGCATTGTGTTTGTTCTTTTTTTCACAGCACTCTTTGAATAAATTATAAAGAACTTTTTTGCCCCCAAAAGCAGTAGGCATAAGTCTAAATACATAATATCTTTCAGTACACAATCGAGCATAAATAATTTTATCATTCAATTAACATGATCAGTGATAGATATTTATATTAAAAAATATTGTTGTACTTTTGTACGTTGCATTATGTACATATTAAATGCTTTTTATTTTATCATCATAACCATTCATTTCAAAGTTCAAACAATAGAGATTTTTATACACAATTGTTCATTTAAAGACACATACACACACACACACACACACACACACATATATATATATATATAGACAGAGAGAGATCCTATCTTCCTAATCTCTTATCATCTCTTTATTTTTTTTAGAAAGTTATAATAAAATTATTTAAGAAAATATAAAGGATGATTTTATTATACTTAATGAAAGTCAAAGTCAAAGTCAAAGCTGAACATCAGCTGTACGCATTTCCTTTTTGAACTGAATTGAGAGGTTCATGCCTCATTCATGACAAACCAAACACGAGTCGAGTTAAATGAGCTGAACATCAGCTGCTTGTCAAAAGTCAAAGCGCAAGTTTTAACAAGTGACAATCCTTACAAAATTTAATTTGCTAGTCAGCAGGTCAAAACTCTGATTTTTAATACAACTCTTTTTATAAAAAAAAAAAAATTGAACAGCCTATGATCGCTCAATTGCATTATGCCTTTACATGGCCGATTGGGAAACGGCCCATCAGTTCAAACCTGTCACGAAACTGGCCATACCAGGAACAGGCTGACCGGACCTGGAGCCACAACTGAACCTGAGACCCCAGTTCAGTTGAGGTTTTCTCCTTCCATGGAACAAGAACAGGCAGCTCAAGACACATATTTTGGTCCTATTATTATAAGTTTTCTCGACTTTCAGAACAGATTTTATCTTTTTCTGTTATCTGCTTTTGGTTCGACCTGAGACTGGAACCAGTTCATTGTTCCAGGCAAACTGGAACCAGCTATGTCTAAGTATTCCCACGCAATTACCGAATGATCTGATACAAGATAATGAACCCAGCATCGTGCTTGTCTTCAGCTCAGAAAATCACGATCAAGAATATAAATCAAGCGGCATTACATGATGGCAAGCTCGTTTACCAGCCGTAGATCAATAGCTTTAGCAAAATTGGGAGTTACTTCTTCTAAAATTCCTCTTGGACAGCGTTCAGGAGAATGGGTGGGATGCAAAGATGATAAAGTACCACACAAGCCCTACCATGAGCGGTTAGCGTGCTCTAGTCCACAGGCAGAGCGCACCAGGATGATTTTCATCTTTACATTTTCTTTGAGAATTCATCATGAGTTCGATACCTTGGACATGCATAGGCTTCGGCATCGTGGTTGTTAAAAGAAAGTACAGAAGAAACGAAAGAGTAATGGTTTTTGGAAGATACACACACACACACACACACACACACACACACACACACATATATATATATATATATATATATATATATATATATATATATATATATATATATATATATATATATTCACATTCAATCGTCATCCATACTTAAATCTTTTCAAACATTTTTACTTTTAGATTAACATGATTAACAGTAGAAATTTTAATATTAAAAATAATGTATATTATTGTACTTTTCATACTCCCATGTAATTCATAATAATATAATCTACTTTTTCATTTCAAATCTCCATCCTTGATTGCACTAGTTGAATGGGCATAGATATATGTTTAAACATTCTTAAATATCTCAACCATTATCTTTAAATAATAGATATGTAAGTTAAAAAGTAGCCTGTATGGGATGAATTATTGTACTTGCAAAAAATATCAATGTACATTTTGCTTTTGAAATTTGAATTTAAACTAAGATTTAAAAGCATGTTTAAGCATGGATTGATGTGTGCACGCACTATCCTCTCTCTATAGAGAGAGAAGTTCAGGTATGAGTGTTTGATGGTTTCTACATGCAAGTACTCTTCTCAAAGAGTGATAAATTACTGAATATCATTCAAATTATCATTATCTGTGTCTGTAAAAGAAACCAAATGATACGGTAATACCATTTAGTAACACACAAATCTTGGTGGGTGGGTGGCCAAATTGCTGGGCATGCAGTTTTTCCTTTTCCTTTTTTTTTTTAAACATTGGTTGGACAGATTATTGAACTCTCTCTCTCTCTCTCTCTCTCTCTCTCTCTCTCAAACTCTATATGCACGGGCCCTAATGGTGGTGCTGCATTTTTACTTTGCAGTTTGGCCTGCACGGACTGGCGATACAAACACCACCTTAGGGACCTTGCCCACAAGCCACCCTTGTCTGGTGCATTAGCACCTGAAAGATCAATACAGTTCTAGCTCTAGTTCAAGTATCGTCCAGCTAATGCTCCTCCTTTATCTGGGCCTGGGGCTGGCTGGCTTTAAGGGTTAAACAAGGCCGGTTTCAAAACGTCAATTCCAATTCTCCTGAAACAGGAACTAGAATTGAGTAGGACCGGGCTGGTTCCAGTTTGAGTCCCAACCTCTTGGAACGGAAAAAAGTCATTCAAAAACTTATTTTTTTAAAAAAAAATTGGAAGCAAACCACCAGTTCATACTCTAACCATATTCCACTTCCATGGAAGGTAAAACTGGGACTGGAGGACGTGGCACTTGGTTCTGGATTCAGTCTTGAGTCTGATTTGACCGGTTTTAGTTCTAGCCAGTACTTGGCCCGGTTCAGTTCTGATTGAAACCGTTGGACTGGTTCAAAACCATCCGTGTATGATGAGGGCCAAGGATCTTCTAATTTTTTCTGGGAAGGGGTCAACCCTAAGTATATGATAGACTTGGTCACATTACCACCGTGTGACAATTAAATGATATGATCTCAATGCATAATTTGAAGGATATGACGTGATCAAGTGGCGGATCTACATTGAGTCAAGGTAGGACGGCCACCCCACTCAAAATTCAAAAAGTGAATAAAAAATACTGTATCTTGGACTGTGACCGTGATGTATATAGTTCGGCCCTACCTTAAACAGCCTTATGGCCTGTTCAGCCCACCTCATGATCCGCCATTGACGTGATCATATACCTTTTTTTTCAAGAGGTCTTTCTTACTTAATGCCTATATGTTTGGGGAAAAGGAAAGCCAAGCATTTGGCTAATGGCCGGAAACTCGCCAGATTTTCATTCTTCAATCTTTCGTATATCTGAGAAAGTTTTTAATTGCAGAGGGCAGGTCACACCGCGCCTGAGTACAAGCCAAAAGAGTGTCTCTCAATGCTGCCCCTCTTTGATTCTCAACTTCTTGTTTTGAAGGCATGCACTCGTATGAAAGGCTTGTGCAAGCAGCTCACTTGTGTCCTTTGCTGTGACGAGGAGCAGAAGCGATCAATGTTTTAATAATAAATATAGCATCGTCGGAATATACTAGCTGACTAACGGGCTAACTAGCTCATACTAGCTCATCGTATCTGTCTCGTGCGAGTTAGGACCATACGGCTGATACAAGTTCGCCGGAATGAGAAAATTATTTGAAAAATAAATTTTTAACGTAAAATCTGGTCACTAAATTAATCTAGACTCAAAATTATATGTGAGAGGTCACGTTTTTAACGGCCATATCTATGGCAGGCTTAGCAGTGTGTATGAATTATGCGAGGGTTTATTTTCTTCCGTTGCTAAACTATCCTTTATTAAAATTTCATTTTCCTCCTCGATGAGTTTATACATTAAATGAAGGAAAGATCTCATTTTGCTGATGGAATGCATTTATAAACTATGGCAGGAAATGAGGCGAAAGACCCCAAAACCCTAAAACTCGATGTACTTAACATGGAAAGCCAAATTTGGTGTGCACCTTAACCTTGCCGGTATCGACACAAACAGTTCTAAATAGGGTAGTTTATACATTACTGAATAAATACAAGCAGACATACATACACACACGTATATATGTGTTTATGTGTGTGTTTGTACATACACACACGCATCCATATATATGTGCATATATATGTGTGTTTACTCCACGAATTCTTTTTTTGTGCCTCTCACCTTTCAAAACCTTGGTGTAGGGTTACCTTGTAGGGAATCCAATGATGGACCTGAGTTCGACTCTTCAACTGTGCCATTTGCTCATGGAATGGGCCTTATATCAGATGAGTTATACCAAGTCATGCATCCATTCTCTCTCTCTCTCTCTCTCTCTCTCTCTCTCTCTCTCTCTCTCTCTCTCTCTCTCTCTCTCTCTCTCTCTCTCTCTCCATAGACGCACAGACACAGGTTGTCAGTCTCTTTTGGTTTGCTATTTGAAACATGTTTTTTTTTAATTAGGTAACCAAGAAAAGTTGCAAAGGAAAGTACACAACACAGTGTTGAATGCGTTTCAAGCCTGGACGCTGTAAATGAGGTCTCTCTCTCTCTCACACACACACACACATGCACACAGATAATCGTTTATTTTCCTCTTAATTTGCAAAACTCACACCAAGGATCAGAATTTTCTAAGATGGTGACATTTTTCCTAGTTTTAATAAGGTCTCAAAGGATTCATATTGAATATTTGTCAGGAGTATGGACATACTCTTGCCTATTATTGGGCAAATGACAAGGGCGCTAGGCAAGCTTTCGTGTGAGGTAGAGACCTTTCTCTCTCTCTCTCTAACACACGCACACACAAAAGCAGGAGAATGGTATTTGGATAGTTGTGTGCAAGGCCTAACATAGAACATTACTATATATATATATATATAATGTCCGGTTCCAGAACCGTTAATTTTATTAAACAATATTTTTTAGAATAATTTAAAAAAAAATGAAACCAACAGTTTGAAACCGCTGGTTCTGGTTTGGAACTGGTTCCAGTTTGGTAAAAGGTGAAACCAAAAGCAGATCGAGTGAGCCCCTGTTCCTGTCCAGTTTGATTCCAGTTGGAACCTCTGGGCTGATTAGGAACCGTCCGTCTATACACACACACACACACACACACACATATATATATATATATATATAAAGAGAGAGAGAGAGAGACATGCGAGTGTGTGTATAGCATATGCTTGTGTGTGTGTTATCCAAATTAATTTGGTTTTGTAGATTATATGAAAGGTTTCTTTGTTTAACGAGTTCCAAATTATTCGGTTAATTCTTATGCCAAGTAGCAGCGACTTGTTCCTAGTCACATTATTGTCGTGTTGGAAACAGGCCAACCTGAACACGATTATTGCCAGCAACTTCATGTTTATTGTTGTGTTCGTATTGTTCCATTTTATATTTGTGTCAGAAACATGTTAAATCGAATACGCTCAAATCTTCTTTCGTATACTTAATTAAGGTCGACAAGAACATGGGTGTATTGGGGGGTCATGTTTGTGTGGTTTCGGGTCTTCGTGTCGGGTCTTATATTGCTCAATGTTCTTGTTCTCTATTATTTTAACATTGATCAGCAGGAGAATGGGAGCGATGCAACTCGAACGCTCGACGGAACTACACTTCAGAAGTAAAGAGTGTATTAAAGTACCATGGGAGTCTTACCCTGAGGGGTTATCGTGCTCTAGTTTATAGGTAATTTTTAACCACAGAATGGGACCCTCGATCTTTGGCGACCTTTTCTCGAGACTTGTGTTTCTAGTCTATCCCGCATTCTCTTACCTAGTAGAAAGGTAATTTTAATGTGAAAACTTAGATAATTGTTGCATGAAATGTTACAATATGGAATTCTATTTGTTGTTTTCTTCGATGACTATATATATAAGGTGATCAAATCCTACCCACTAGCGATAATGCTCACCCATGCTCGGTCATTATTTTTTGGGAGCATGAGTATAATAACATTATCCTTCATCTTTTTTAGAAATCCTTACAAAAATTCAATTACAATCTTGTTACCAAAAAAACAATGAATAGACATGGCAAATGTGGACACGATCTGGTTCATATATATATATATATATATATATATATATATATATATATATATATATATATATATAGAGAGAGAGAGAGAGAGAGAGAGAGAGAGAGGTGCTAGACAAGCTCTTATGCTAGACATTACTTGATCATGATTGCTCTTCATGTGATCAATTGAAAAGTAATGATAAGACATCTGTCTCACGTCGCATTTAATGTACTCATGTGTATTAAATGACACCAATCCTTGTATTGATGTTAGCAGGCAACTCGTTCTGCATCATCCATGTAATTGCACAAATGACACAAATCGTCTAATAAAACTTGGTATGTGAGGGTGTCTAGCAACTCCTGGTTTTCCTATATATATTGATCAATACCATCTTTTGGCTATATGATCCTTCTTTGTGTGACTATACACATCTTAAGTCTTGCTACTACTATCTTTTATACATATTGATGATTAAACGAGAAACACTCACAACCAATAGGTCAATTGTTACTCTATAGAATCTTTTTGTACCTCTTCATTCTAATCAACCTACATTAATTCTATTTTAAATCTCTATCAATTTTTTTATCTTTTTGAAAACTAAAGTAGGTATTTAAAACTTTTCTTATAAGGGATACAATATGTCAATCTTAATTTATATTTTATATGAAGTAACCAAACAATTAAACCTGCATTTCATATATTATGTCTTTGTATTACTAAATCAAAAACTTTTACTTTCTAATATTTCTCTTCATAGTTTTAATTTCATATTAGCTTTTCCTTAGACTCTTTCACTAATATAATGTCATCCACAAATAATGTACACCAATGTACTTTATCTTGAATGTCCTTTGTTAACTCACCAATAACCAAGATAAATAAATACATACTTAAAGTTGATCTTTGATGTAGTCTAATATTAACTTCAAAGAAATTTGGAAGTCCTTCGTGAGCTCTCACACATTTGTGCATCATTATACATATATCTTATAAGATTGATGTACATTTTTCATAAATCAACAATAGTATACGAAGGTTTGCCTTTTCTCTAAAATATTTGACAAAATGCTTCAATAGGTGAATAGCCCTAATCTTGACATAAAACCACATTAGTTCTTTGTTGTACTAAATACTTTTCTCAACCTACATTGAATAATATTATGATAATTCGTAAAATTTTTAATATCTCTTTTGTTCTTTTATATGCGTATAATTGTACTCTTCCTATATTCCTCAACCTATATTTTGGTTTATATATATTTTATTAAATAATCTTTTATGCAAAGTGATACCCACCTTTCCTAAGATTTTTCATATTTCTATAGAAATATTGTCCAATCCTATCGATTTACCAACTTTCATAAGTTTAAGAAGCTTTTTGACTTAATTTTTTAAAATAATTGATAGAAATTATGGTTTATATACTTAGATAAACTCTCCCAATACATTTTTCCATTTGTTGTCTAGAACATATATAAACACATATACACACACATACATATATATATATATACATAACATACATATATACATATATTTGTGCATGTGTATATTTTGTATGAACTTGTGCATTTGTCTTATATATATATTTATGTCGTTCGGTATTGGTACAGGTCGTGTACTTCTCATCCAGTACCGTCCCATACCCGGTCAAAAATGTTCTAGTTTTATCAAACCCAGTGAAACCAGGTAACCCCATGGGTGGGGCCGATATTGCCATCCTAAGATGAAAATTCGTTCCAGGGTTGCTCTTATGTCTTCTTGATCTCACTATTAGACCCGCTTAGTACCTAACATTTCATTTGATTTGCATTGCTGAAAAGTAGTATATTGACTTGACGGTGGCGATCATGATCTGAATGTACCATTTGTGGGCACTAGAAAGTGGACGTCATCTTTCAACTATTCGATCGTAGATCATTGGAGATCTTGGTGGTTGGATGGCCAAATAGCTGGGTGCGTATGTATGCATTACTTACTATCAATTTTCAAAATCACAGTTCAATTGTGTGCACCGAGCTAGAAACCATTCCCCCCTCAATATCTTACACGCCTTTGTGGTTATTCATGCTTTTTTGGACATGAAAACTCATCTCTCTCTCTCTCTCTCTCTCTCTCTCTCTCTCTCTCTCTCTCTCTCTCTCTCTCTCTCTCTCCAGATTCACAAGGAGCTACCATCACAACCTCACTATTGCCACGGTGAAGGTAAAATATTTATGTATTTAAGCGAGATTTTTTATTCCTTGGAAGAACTGAACACACACAAACCAGTTATCTAGCGGAATTCAAGCTCCGATCCGTTTTTACTTTGTGCCCTCTAAACTGTCTTTGTGTGTGTATTAGAGAGAGAGGCAATTCACTCTACTTAAAACTGAAGTGAGACTTTTGAAAAATAAGATATATATATATATAGAGAGAGAGAGGAGAGTTGTTAGACAGTCACTTATACATTAGACATTGCTTGATCATTATTATCATTCATATGATCAATCAAATGGGGATAATCAAAGCATTCACCACACGTTTGCTATTTGTATTAAATGATATAGATCCTCATATCCATGTTGATGAGTGACTCTATCTGTATTGTTTGTGCCATCGCACGAACGATACAAATCATCTGGAGTATGACAAGTTTATATATATAAGGAACTATTTGTGCTTGTTTTGTGACAAACGGATTAAACTTCAGTTTGATAATAAGGGCTTAAAATCTTAGTTGCTTTGAACCATGAAATCTTTTCTTTATTTTTTTTTTAAAGGGAAGTTGGGGTTAAGAAGACCCTTACTAGGTGCACAGTCGGTATTGAACTCGTGCCCTTTTATTAAGAGCCGCCCGCAAGCTAGTGAGTTATGTCCCTTTTAAGTTTGGGCCTACGATATCTACATAAAGAAAGAAAGGTCAAGGCTATTAGGTATTTTAATAGTCGTATTTTTTATCGTGACCAATCAGGAATTCTTTTGGAGTGAGGTGCACTTTATTTCGGATGAGGCACACTTGTATTTTGATGTCGAGTGAAAGTTCATATTTTTCATATTTCAGGTGAAGCATGCCTCACCTCAGCTTAAGTACCTCAAATTTATGTACTAGGAGATATAAGTATGTATATCTCGAGTAATCATCGATAAAGCTTATAAAATAAACCTTTCGATGTGACCTTACTCTAAAGGGTCCACATCAATCCATGTGAATCACTTTCAACAGGGTTGTTGCCCTTGTTGTCTCTTTGGAAAAAACTTTTCTTGTAATTTTTTCTTGTATACAAGCTTTACACTTGTTGAAAGTATTTTTCTCAAATCTTGACAGTAAGTCAAAGTTGGATAATTTTCTCAACTTTTCTTGACTTATATACTGAATGTGTTTATGCCATACATTGACATCAACATTAAAGGCACAGTCAATACAAGAAGAAGAACTTTCATTTTCATTAACTTTCAGTTTAAATAGCTGAAACACTTTCATTTTCATTAAAGGTACTGTTATTTCTCATGTATACCCGATGTTCTCCTAGTTTGTAATCCTTTAGATCTATTGCCCTTTCCTTGGTCTTCAAGATATTTCTCGTTACTCTTGAGTCAATCCTCCAACTAATCACCTGGCGGTCCATGTAGAGACATTCCGATATCACGCAAATTATGTCTTGGTTCTTCGATTGTCCGCGTTGTGGGTTATTTCCTCCACTCTTCTTATTGCAGCAATCCCTCTTGTAGTGTCTCATTTTTCGATAGCTGAAACACTTGACCCGAAAAGCGGTTTTCTGTATTTTCTTAAAAGATTGATCGCCCTTTTTGTTATTTTTGCCAAACTTTTTGTTTGGTTTATTTCTTCTTTGGTTGGGTTTGGAGTTAGACCTATCTCATCTTGAGCTACTAGCAATTTTTCTTTTCTATTCTTACTCATGTGTTCTTGCTCAATTGCTAGTTTCAGAGACAATTCTGAAAGGTTGATTTTGGACCCTAGTCTAAGGGCAGTGGTGACTATGTTCCATGACTGGAGAAGACTGTTCAATATGGTGGATATTTGCATTGGTTTCAGGATTATTGATTTTGCACCAACTAGGTATCTTACCATTACCAACATATGGTTCACATGTTCTATTACATTATCTCATTCCTTCATTTTGAAGGAATTATATTTTTGTAGTAACAACTGAACATGTAGCTTGATAGTTATATCATATATGACATACTCTACAGTTTTAAGTGTTAGAGCGAGTGTTTGGAAGTTTAGACCGTTTAACTTTTCCGTCTTTTTCAGTTTTGGCACACATATTATAGAGTTTATTTTTATGTGTTTGGCAATTTTAACAAATAGATAGTATAAATAGAAAATATTCACCAAACAACAAACCATAAATAGCATAATTCTAATTAGCACAATGCAGAATATCCCAAAAATGAGCTGAAAATAACTCATTTATAATATAAAAACAAGCTGGGACAAATCCATAATTTTTTACAAAAAATTCTTACGTATGTTGTTTTCTCAAAACACTAGGGGTAAAACTGTAATTTTATTTATTTGTATGGTTTTGCAATTTTTAAAAATACCAAGTATAGAACAATAAAATCGGCGTTCGGTATTTCTGAAAATTTGCCACTAATCGAGAGTAAATTCATAATTTTGCCCCTAAGTCTGAATTTGTAATTTCCACAAAAGGGCAGGGATAAATCTGTCTTTTGATATAGTGGTAGTACTATAAAATATTTAATCGGTAAGGGCATTAAAGTAATTCAATCTTATGATTTTTCACAATTTTCATAAACTACTAGAGAGCAAAACTGATTTTTCGCCTGAATAAGGGTAAAACAATCTTTTTATCTGAAAATATCTGAATATTTTGGTAATTTTATCCAGTGACAGTTCGTAATATTCAAAAACCGGTTAAGTGCAGAATGGACTGGGAGAGGAATATAAATTTTTTTGTAATATTTAAAGGTTTCCTCACAATAGGATTTGCTTGAGAGGAATGTATACGATTGATTGTTCCTGTATTGCGGTGTATTTATAGAACAGTGTCTGCTCTTCTTTCCTCTTGGATTCTCTACTGGGCTTTCCTTTCCTAGAGCCCTTATCCGGTCGGTTACAGATAAGCTTTGTAATCGGCCGACGATTTCGGCGAGGGATGGCCATTACGGCCTCCTTTATCGCATCCCTTCTAGAGATAATGGTTGGATGACCAGTCCAACCGTTTCTTGACTGGAATTGCCGAGAATGGCCACATATTTCCTTAGAACTTTAGCCCAGGATAGTGGACGATGACTCAGGTGAGTTTTTCACCACACATAGAGTAAAAGAGAGAGAGAGAGAACTTATATTGTAACGCTTAAGCGTTACTGCACAGGCTGTGTAGTAACGCCCGTTACTGCACTGGCTGTGTAGTAATAGCCATGTAAGATGAAGGGCCTATAAAAGGGGCCCTTCATACTATATTGTCCAGGGAGTTGGGGCAGTCTCGAACCAGTCGAAAAACGAGAGGAATCGGCCGGAATCCGGTAAGTTGACTTATTTTTCAGATTTTTATTTTTTCTTTCTAATTTTTAATGAAAAACTTATTGAAAATCATCGTTTTGGGCTTGGATTGGAGGTTTGAGGTAGAACTAAGCGTTTTGGTGGGGTAGGTAGGCAATGGCGTCGATTTGGCCGGAAAACGGTTGTGATTCGCCGGAAACCGATGATGATGCCGAAAAAAAAAAACTTTTGGGCATGTCCTTCATTTCCGTGTTGTGTCGTGTCTGGATTGTCATGAATCGACATTGGTTCGTGTCGTGTCCTCGTGTCGCGTGTTAAGAACCAGTTCTGTGTCAAAATAGGTTCTATGTCGGAAATGGGTCTAGTTTGGGTCGTGCCTTGAAATGGGTTTCTGGGTTAAGAATAAGACCTGTGTCAGTAGTTACATGTTCTGTGTTGATACAGTGACACAAACTACCTATTGTGTCACTCATTCGGATTAGGTATGAAATTGGGTATCGATTTGGATCTCGGATAGCTTAAACGGATCCAAATTGGGGTTTGGGATTCGATTCGGATATAGTTTGTTTTGTTAGACTTATAGTTAAATAAATTTTAATGTTTCAATTATTTGTAATTGTTTAGAGATTAAAATTGGAGGATTTGGTGGTGATAAGAGTGACCCAGCAGCTTGGAGACTGGATCTTAGCGTTCCTTCAGGTAGGGGGTTATGCATTCTTTTACAGAACCATGCTATAAGTGATTTTACAGTTTTAGATAGATTTAAATATGCATGATTGATAACTATTTTATTGATGTTTGTGAAATGTTATTCGCAATTATGGGTTATTTGATATGCTTTTCAAATAGAACATGTTTATGACACTGTTTGATAAAGAGCATGTTTTGATATGCATGTGTTGTATGAACATGGTATTTAAATGTTGTGTGGATATGAGTTTGATTTTGGATATTCGTGGATCTGGATATGATTTGTGAATGTGATGAACTGTAATTAGTTTTAGAAATGTAATGATGTGTGAATATACGAGCCGTACTTGTGTGGTTTGTGTGGGGTCTCTAGAGACTTGCAGGTCCCTCGGGCGATCCGGCTTGGGGCGAATACAGGGTGTGTTCCTGGGCACTCTGCCGTGAGAGTCGGCGTGGTTATCGTTGTGGACGGGGTTACCGAGGTCATGTTAGGGAGGGCCGGACGACTCCCGTGGCCTTTGGGGCAGACACAGTATGGACTGTAATTATCGAAACTAATGATGTGTGTGCGTGTGTGAGTGTGTGCGTATGAATTTGAGATCATGATTTCAAGGTAAATATGTTTGTTATGAAATGATTGTGAAACTATGCATGCTTTTAGTATGTTTTCTGTTTAAAGATGTTTGACCTCCCTACTGAGCTATGTATAGGAGCTCACCCTATTGTTTTACAGCTCATCCTGAAGCTAGCACTTCAAAGGCACACGGAGCAGAGTAGGAGTTTGATAGAGCAGCATTTTTATTTTAGATGGTATGATAAGTGTTGAATAATTTAGAAAGTCTTTTATTCGGGGTTATTGTTAGGTGAGCCCCGCACCATTTTGGACGTGTTGTTTAGAACTTCGATATGAATATTTATTTCAGTTAGATATATCTTGAGTTTGAATTAAATTGGTATTGTATTTATTTAATGCTCACCATCACGCCCATGCGAGAAGCGGCCACGTGGCATCGGCTCGGGCCGGGTCACGGTCGCGACCCGTGCGGGTGTGACATATATTCTTTGCATGAAGCAGAGAGAGAGAGAGAGACGGGGGGAGATGGTGTGAGAGAAGGGGCCTCTTTGCATTCAACAAAGAGGAAGAGAGAGGGAGAAGGGCGATAATGGTGATGAGGGTTTTCTATGGGACTCAAGTTTTTTTTTAGGATCTATGAATGTTTCGCTATCTTTACGTAGAGATTCTTTAAGGGCTTGGTCGATGGATTTTAGTAGGCAATTCTCTTTTTTTATAGTTTTTCTTTTACTGCTCGTCATGAGTATCTTTGTAAAGAATCCTTCTCTATTTGTGTAAGAGATCAAAAATGTTTTGCATACCTTTCATCTTTGAAGTCATTCATGGTTGTTCATCTCTGTTTGCAGAGATTGCTTGTTTGTTTGCAGGTTTGTAAGGATTGCTTGTTTGCAGGTGATCTTGGTTGCTCATCTCTGTTTGCAGAGATTTTTTTTTTGTAGATGACTGGAGGATGCTTGTTTGCAGGTGGTCTTGATTGGTCACCTCTATTTGCAGGGATTGTTTGTTTGCATGGATATGTGAACATTTGCCGTTGTTTTTCTGAAATAAAGCATATTGATCGGATCTGTATTTGAATCCGATCTAATTTGTATTGGTATGTTGTATTTGAATCTGATCCGGTTTATGCTTGTATCTTATATGAACTTGAACACGATCTAATTTGTGTTTGAATCCTATGGTATGTTAAATGTCTAAATTGGCCTCCCCTCCTCTTGCATTAAACACACGATTCATCCGTACTTTCATAGGGTAAGCATAGTGGGTTCGATTTTCTTGTTTTCTCTAAACTCTTAATTTTTTGTCACATATACTCGTACATTTTTTTGGATGTGTCTTAATCAAAATAATTTTGTCGTTTAATATAAGATGATGATAGTCAAACTTTTGGTGACATACACCTACTCTTTGTTTTAGAATGAATGAAAGGAAAAGGACAAGGGAACATGCATTGACAAAAGGTTACAGGATTTGCAAAGAAGCCACGGTTCTCCTGGTTAGAGAGTCGACTCAAAAGAACCTTCAAAATTGAAGGTAAGGAGCTTGAACGTGCATATCTGGTTGCCTCAGCTTGCTAATCGGAAAATGGAAACCCCACATATTCTTACAAGAAAAGTGACTGGTCTAATGGTGTCGTGCAAGTATATCATACTTTCTTAATACTGGTCTAGTGGTGTAATGCAAGTATATCATACTTTCTTAAGTAATATTTAAGAAAAAAAGACAATGCTATCAATCAACAGGGTCAGCACTCATGACCGACGCCTAGTTGCCTCGAGTTAGGCCTTGCCTTTATCGGATGTCACAGTGGTTCGGCGGAAGCAAATACACAACATGCACAAAAAAATATTTGAGAGGCTACAAATGTGAGAAAATTGATATATACTAGTACATTTAGATACTAGTACACATATATTATACATAAATATATTATACATTTAGTTACTTTCGGGGGTCTATTGGTCTTATTTTTGGATGAAATTTGGTGAGTAGGTACCTCACATATTGTATATGTTCACGAAAGTGTCGGATTGTGGTTAAGAGGTCTGAGTTGGGTCAGAATTTTGGGCGAAGTTGGCCAAAATTCAGCAGCGTCGGTTGTAAAATTCTGCTGTGTAAGTCTGTAATTCGGGTTGTCTAGATGGGTAAGGGTGTGACAGAGAGGGTTGTGGAGGAAGGATCTTAAGGCTATATACGTCAGGGGACGTGACAATGATGCAGAAATTGCAGCGGCTGGCCGAGGGGTTGAAAGCAATCCAAGACCAGATGGCGGCCAATGCGAAGGTGTGGCAAGATGAAATTGCACAGCTGAAGATTCAGCAGCAGCCTAACTCACAACGGATGGTGAGTGAGCATGATGAAGCATGCATCTCTTTTTCTTTTCCCGATCGAATTTCAGAAACAGAGAACCACACGGCTCAAGAGAGGAGTCTTTGAAATAAAAAATACGTCATCCGAAAAGAATGGATGGACTTGTTAAAGATAGACATGATCCAGTTTATCTCCCTCTCTCATTCACACATGCTCACACACACACACACACACACACATATATATATATAATCTGGTCCTGTGCGAGGCCGGCCCGTGTTGTCCCTTAGGACCTGCTCTTAAAATGGACCAAAAATTCTGACTCTGTCCTGTATCTTCTTAGTACCCAGCTGGGGCCCGAGTCAGGCCCATTTTAACATCTCTACTTGAAAACAAGTCCAGTCGCCATCGGTTCCCATCATGTGCAGCCTCCTCCTTACCACATTTAATCTTAGGTAAAGTGCTACCACATATGCTCTCTAAGTCCTTTTCAGATTCTTCTCTCAACTTTTGATACTTCAAAAGGATCTTTACTTTCTCAAACTATTGAGAAGTTTGTCTTTTTCTCGATGTCGAACTCAAGAGAGAGTCAAATCGGGCTTCGCTCGAAATTCATACTGCTCCCCCAACACCTCACCATGGAGTCTTCTTCTCTTCCTACGGGGTTCACTCTTTTTTTTCCTTTGGTACGATGGAAAGACTAAAGCTAAACGCATACGCTGGGCATCCAACTCATGAGCTTCAACTGTGAGTCGACCCCAACTAGGCTTGAGCTATATTGCTCATTATGCCTATGGCTTTACCTTTTCATTTAAAGTGATAAGTGTTTAAGTATTTAGCCTTTTCTTTGGTCAATGTCTATTTGGTTTCGGTGTTTGATAGGGGAAAGATTGGATTAGACTCTTCCACTATTAATAGAAAAATGTTATATTTTCTATAATGATATATTAAACTCCCTTGTTATGGGTCGCCATGAAGGAGACCATGTGGTCGCCTTAGAGTTACTGTCATAGCCAAAATATCATGTTTTCAGGTAGAGCTCCTAGCCAAACTCGACTGCTGATTTATCAGTTCGAAGAGCTTTCCGTCTATCAATCCTATCGACGTTTTCATTATTTTCAATTGATTTCACGAACTATAGTTATACAATTTTTTTTCAAATATATATATATATATATATACATACATATATATATATATATACATACATATATATATATATACATACATATATATATATATACATACATATATATATATATACATACATATATATATATATATATATATATATATATATGTATGTATATATATATACATGACATCTTATCTCTCTACCCAAGGAGTGCCCGGGTTGGGTCGGGGTCGCCGGACGCGATCTCTCTCGCGGCGGCTCCCCGTCGTCATTTTCTTTATTAGACAGATTCCCCCCGTCTCTGAGGAAGAGAAGGAAAAAAGAAAAGCGAGGGTTATTTCGAGAAATAAATGGAGTGAATGTGGTTGTACTTTAATACTGTCCGTCTGCTATAAAGCTGTCAGAGTGCGAGCGCCGACTGCCAGTACGGCTTTGCCTCTGGCGCGAGTGATCCGTTGCTCGACGTCGCACTCGTTCCTCTTCTGGCTGCGCTATCTCTTCGCCGAGCTTCGATCTCGGACGTCAGCTCATTTCCGTTGGGTTTCCCCGGCCGTCCGATCGGCGCCGATCAGGAGAATCGCTGCTTCGTCCGCCGTCCAGATGGGAGAGGTCGCCGATGCTGCCATGGATGCTGTTCAGAGGCGCCTCATGTTTGAGGACGAGTGAGATTCTTTCTTTTTCCTTTTGTTTTTTTTGTTTGAATCTTTTTGACGAAATTCGATCCGTTTTGTGGAACGATTCGGTTTACTGGCTCCGTTCCGAAGAAAACGGTACTTTGGTTGAGAGAAAACGGTAAACGGGCGAGGAATGAAGGGGATGGGTTCACTTTCGATTTGATTTTCGACTTTTCAGATACCGGATCGAAATGCGAGAAATGAACGTCGATATGGAAACGGTATCGGTGTATGTGCTTGTAAATTTTACGGGTAGACGCTTCACTCCGTTGTGTATTCCTGATCCGCAGAAGGCGAGCATCCTTCCGGGTGTCTCCCGGAGACGCTTCGGGGGAAATGAATGGGATTCTTATTTTCTTTCTTCTGGTTATTGATAGTGGTTTTATTGAAGAGAAGGTTCTTTTAGTAAATGGAGAAGGCAAGTAAGTGCCTAATTTGATGCCTGGTGCAAAGGTAGGTGAATTTCTTATTCTAATTTGATGGGCTTTGCACGTTTTATACCAATTGCCATCTCCCTAGTATTCTCCCCGATTTTTCTCCTTTTGGCCGAAAAAGATTGCTCTGGATTCTTCGGAGACACAAAATGTTCACAATCATGAACAGTTCGACATGCTGGTATTAGACATATGGAGCAAGAGTAAAATTCCAAACTGTTTCTTTTTTGTAGGAAGGTGTGTAATAGCACATATCTACATAGCAGTTAGTCTGCGCAACCAAAATCCCTTCTGCAAAACTGATTTTATTTTCTTTCTTCATATAAGCGTCGAGCATTACAAAAACTAATATACAAAATGCATTAAATTCTATCCAGACCATTAGCTCACCGATGGGGGTCCCTGACGCCCAGTCGCAGGTGGCAAGTTCGATTTGCCGGGGTGTTTCCGCCTCCCCTTTTGGCAAAACAAAAATTGTATTAGTAAATTCTGATAAGAAATATGCAGCCGCGATGCACGATTGGCATGCATACCTCGAATTCATGGCCAGTCAACAATTTTGAGACATACACCACGAAGATCTCGAAAATACTGACATGAGTGGTTGTTATGCTGGGAGTTGAACGACCAGCATACATTTGCGGCCTCAATTTTACTGAAGGCCACTTTCTTTGTAACATAGGTGCATGATGACCATGCTTTCTGAGTATAACAACCGGTCATCTCCTTAATTTCGAGATCTGCATGGTTCACTTGTCGAAAAATATTCCGATGGGTGGCTTTGAGGGTGAGAGATGAATGACCAGTTGGCGGTGCACCTATGTTGCATAGAAAGTGGTCTCATTTTATTAAGAAGCTGGATTATTATTCATTAGGAAGACGTGAAGAAAAGAAATCTCTATTTCTATAAAGCAGGATAACGGTTAATTGTATGTGGGGAGTACTTCTTGGAAATGTTAGGACATCTACGCTGTTTGCGAACATGAATGGACTTGTTTGAGTGTGATCTGCACGGAATTAGAATTTTTCGGAAGCTAATCATGTCCGCGGTCTCACGTGCGGTTGCCTGCATAGGTGGTGGTAGGTCACAAACGACCTTGCTCATTTGCATCAATATGTCATTTTTATGCTTTCATCCACTTGTTGATCTATGGCAGATTATGCATCAAGTATAAATGTCAAGCGTATCGCGACACTTTTATACTAGTGCTACCGTTTCCTTGAAAGTTTTATCCTTGCCTGGTTTTGCTCTATATCCATACTTCCTGGTTTCCGACAGTTTTTTCAGAAATTTCAGATTGTCGTGATCTTAACTGCTTCCGCTACATGGAAGCATCTGCTTGCTAAACCGAGCACAGATGAAAGACCTCAAGCGTTTTGTTTAGTGGTCTGTTTTATAATGCTCTGGAATATTTGAATTGTAAGAAATGGTGTATCATTCTCAATGGATAAGTTTGGTGATTCGGCACTAAGAATCACCCTATTTTGATAACTGGTGGATTTTATCTAAGTTCTTCTGTTACTTAGAAGTATGCACTTCCGTAGGCATTGTAGATATAATTTCAGTATCTTCCTCGGGGATGTTGATGAAAATAACTTATCATATATGCTTTGTGCTTTGACAGGTGCATTTTGGTAGATCAGGAGGATCACGTGGTCGGCCATGATTCAAAATACAATTGTATGTCAAATAATTTTTAGTCTGTTTTTCTGTTTAGAAATATCTTTTTTTTTAGCTTTGAACATACTATTTGAAGCTTAAACAATTGAAAGAAACCTTTCCTTCTGACGGGCAATGAAGTTGCGATGAAGGAACTTGTATTTTGGAGAAGAATAAGTAATTCTGATCATATTGAGTGGAAAAAGGGGTGGATTCGTTTATTTTACTGGCTTTCACTTTTATCTTTATCGAGATGATTTTGGGTGCATATATGATCTCATTTGGTGTTAACATCACAAGAGAGCTAATGCTTCATGTTCTTCTTTTTTATGGTAACTTATTGTTATTTTGGACAATATATATTTCATGGAGTTAATTGGATTATTACTCTTCTTACAAATGAGAAGGATAGCAATTTAATTCTTAGCTCATTTCAGGAAAACCTTTCTCCATGCACTGAATGAACAAAAATTTTGTTTTCATTCTTTCTTTTGAATGGGCATTCATTAGTTGCATCTAATAACCATTCTGAAGAGTTCTATTCGAGGAAGATTAAAAAAAAATCATCAAGAGAAAAGGCATAGTAAACTTCACTTATCATGCACTTGTTACCAGGCTAAGCTCCCTTAAGTTGAACCTCTGCTGCCAGATTTATTATGGTTTCATCTTAATTTTCATCCTCCAAATGTGAGAAGTACATCTCCTTGCATGTTTGGTAAATTTTCCAGGGAGGCCGTATCCTCCATTCACAAGAGTGGAAATGTTCAGAAAAGCTACCTGGTATCTTAATTTTCATCCTCCAAATGTGAGAAGTACATCTCCTTGCATGTTTGGTAGATTTTCCAGGGAGGCCGTATCCTCCATTCACAAGAGTGGAAATGTTCAGAAAAGCTACCTGGTATTGGCTACAATCAATTACCTGCCCATAAAGGTGGTGTACTGAGATTAGGTAGATGATCCTGGCTAAGTGAATTACTCTATTTTCTCCAGTCAGACTTTCTTTGAAAGGAAGCAAACGGACTTGTTTCTAGATGTGTGGACCTTGAGGATTTTCTTAGCAATTTTGCTGCTGATTCATAAGTATGTTCCAATGACTGCAAGATGAGCATATGGCCTTTGGACGAAACAAGTATTCAAAGTGTACAACTTGAATTTCATGTTTCCTGTCGTTTGGATGGCTTCTTGGAAATCTAAGTGGTGAAAGACCATTATGTTGGTCTCTTTTGCTTTCATGCAAGCAAATTTACCTTATGGTTTCTTATTAATTTTCATCCTCCAAATGTGTGCATGCTTGTGTGTTTGATAGATTTTCGAGAGAGAATGTATCCTCCACTCAGAAGGGTGACAATGGTTCAGAGAAGCTACCTTGTATTGACTACAATAAAACACCTGACAGTAAAAGTGTACTGAGATTAGGCAGCTGATCCTGGCTAAGTGAATTACTCAATTTTCTCCCATCGATAGATCTCCTTTGGAAGGAAGCAAATGCTGCACTTGTTTCTAGAGGTTGACCTTGAGGATTGCTTAATTTATGCTATTTGAAAATCCCTCTTTTGTGGCTTCTATAGTAGCTTACATGGAAAGTAAGTACATTATTTTATCATTGTTGTTTTGATAATATGATAATTCGAATTTTCTTTTTAAACAGGCCATTTATGGGAGAAAATAGAAGCTGAAAATCTACTACACCGAGCATTCAGTGTTTTCTTGTTCAATTCCAAATACGAATTGCTCCTGCAGGTATCGTGGCATCTTTAGCAATCAGTACCAATGTTGTAATTAGCGTATAGGTGCCTGTATTGTATAGGGCACCGATACACGATAATCATACCGTATCGTACGATATGGTACATTAAAATATTGAAAAATTAAAAAAAAACATAAAAATTATAAAAAATTATAAAAAAAAGCATCATGTATCATAATACAATGTATTGTGCAATATGTTTCGAAGTGCTTTAGAATAGAGATTGTTAACAGTTGATATCCTTTTGGAAGATTAGTGTAGGATACAAATTTATTGATAGTATATTTAGTTATTCCATGTTTTCCCTCTCTTAGTGCAATGGGTAGATCATTACAAATATCAGAAGAAGGGATTAAAGGGTTTACCTCGTAGGTTTCCAAAACTGAATCATGATGAAGATTCTGATCAAGGGTAGCATTAGGATTGAGCATGATAACTTTCCCCTTGAATATGTCTTCAAGAACTTGTCTGAAGTTGGTTCTTTGAATACCATTTTTTGTCCTTCATCTTCATTCAATCTATAGTCTTCTATAGGTAAGATGTACATTACTATTGTAGATAATGTATTTGGTAAACGACCTATATTATAGAAAGGAATTTACTAATGAAATGTCACATCCATTGTGACGTAACCCCTTTTTTTCACTGGGTCATAACATTTATAACCTTTTTGATGGGTCGTAACATTTATAACCCTTTTAAGTAGGTGAGTATTCGAGAAAAATACATTTAACTTCTCTTGCATCCAATTTATCTCTTAAGTTTCCATATATATGAACAAAGCAAGTACTCTCAAACACTCTCAAAGGTATATGAAATTGCTTTTGGATAGAACACAAGGAATGGAATAGAGTGCTCTCCCTAATACCATATGGGCATACGATTTATCAAGTATACTGCAGTTAGGACAACTTCTTGCCAGTAATATTTAGGAACATTATATCCCAATAACAATGTTATAACAACTTTATATGATGATTTTTTCTTTATGAAATACCATTTTGATGAGGAGTATTTGGGCATGATGCCTAATGTAGTATGCAATATTTCAAGAAAAATGCATGGAAGGAATGAAACATAAATTCTCCTTCATTATCAGTACGAATTATCTTGATGGACAACTAGAATTGAGTATGGACAAACATATGAAATGCGGGCAGAATACCTTTCACTTCATCCTTGGGTTTCATAAGATAAACCACACTAAATCGGGTGCAGTTATCAATAAACAATACAAAATATCTATAACCATTTAAAGAAATAGTAGAGCATGGACCCCAAACACCAAATGATTTTAAAGCTCTAGATTCATTGATAGGAAATGGCACACGATGGTGCTTACCTTTTTGACAAGTATCACAATGCAAAGTAAATTCACAGCTAATCCTGGTAAAAATGTCTTTATTTTTTAGTGTGACAAATGTCCCCGTCTATGATGCTACAAAACTATTTATTGCCGGTTTGGACCCATGAAGATAGATAGATTCTCTCTCCCTGTCTCCTCTTGTCTCCTTATACAAGTAAAGCCCTTTCTTTATACTATTCTTATCAAAGATCCTTCCCGTCTTAAATTTCAGAAATAAACAACCAATAGAGTTGAAGGTTAATGTACTATTGAGAAGAAGACATGGATTGTGTGATAGTCATGGAAAAACTCCCTAAGTCCCACCATGTGGTATGTAGCACCTGAATCAATTACCCAAACTCTTGATCGAGAAGAAGACATGTTACCTATTGCCATGAACGAGAAGGGATATGTCATTGCTTGAGAATCTAAAGTTGAGGAAGAAGATGTCTGTGAATCTCTTAATCGAGTTTCAAGTTCTTCTAATTTCTTTTTCATCTCTACTAGTGAGCGTAATCCAGCCAAGAGTTGTCTTATCACTATTATCAATGGAATAAATCTTGTTTTGATTGAAAATGGGTTTGTCCACTGGATCCCAACAATTCTCTTTGGTGTCGAGATTTATCACATTGTGAGCATTTCAATTTATCTTTCTAGCATGTGATCTACCTCTACCTCTGCCTCTAAATCCTCTTCTACCTCAATGTCCATGAGTTGGGTTTCGTCCCACAAATGTCGATCCCTACTCAATATATTAGTTTTAACAGCTTCATATTGAGACGATACGCCCCACAAGTCAAATACCGTACGTTCTTCGAATTTCTTAATGTGTTCCCTAGTACATTTGGTTTTGGAGAAGAATTGAAACTCTTCTCAATGACCTAAGAGTTCAGTATAATACTCACTAATTGGTCTTCCTCCTTAACGATATCTTTTATTTTTTTTATGATTTCATATTTCTTTGCAATGTTTCTTCGTTGAGCATAAATCTCATTAGTTGATTCAAGGAACATAAACGTGTTGCCTATTGCTGGAGACATAGATTGAATCAGCTATGCACTGACCAATGCATTTTTCATGTGTCATCTAAGGGAGGTTGGAACATTACTACTTGGCATGGGGATTTCACATATTAGATACTCCCATCTACCTCATGCCATGATTGCAAGTTCCACATATTGTGGCCAATGGAAATAATTTCATCCATCCAATTTTGATGTTCGTAATTTGGAAACCGTCTTTTTGTTACTGAAAATTTTTTCATACTCAATTGTTTTACCTTTGTTATATTCGCCTCCTTACTCTAGACAACTCCTGTGCAGACAAGGTTGTTTATATGCAAATCACACCATTGCACCGCTATACTACTTCTGCACAGCCAAGTCTGAACTGTGGCATACGCAAAGGGCTGAGCCAGTACACTACTTATGTGCAGGCAAGGCTGGACTGCTCTACACACAACTAGAATTCTCTGAACTACACGATGTTGGACTGCACCCTAGGCAATAGTTGCACCACTGTTGCCGCCGCTTGTCCGCCAAACAAACTCCTAATCACACCGATTAGGCTCTTATATCATGTTGATTTCTAACTCAAATCTTCATTAAGAGATAATAGGAATTTACAACATATAAGAAGAGGAGATGGGGGCTGGGGTCTTCACACAGACTGTTGCCTCTCACACGTTCTATCTCTTTTTCTCTTAATCGCACGGTAACCCCTTAGGGTTACTTAAGTATACTAAAAAAATAAAATGCCCTTATACTAACGATTTACTTCCTAACCGTTCCTATTAGAACATGACAAGAATAGATCCAATGGGAGCTGGATCCAAATCTCTTCTTTAACATTTATAACATTGATCAGTACATTCATCTATGTATTGCACGATCAGGAATCATGTTTAATACATTTGACATAGTGTGGAATGAGTAGATTGGGGTGAGCTCAAATGCAATATAAGTTGGCATGTGGAAATGCACCCGCCAATTCATGAGCATGCTGCGATTGGAGTATTTACATTGTGTGTGGTCAAAATGTGGAAAGACAAATCACAGCTTCACGGTGATGCTGTCATTGGAGTATGCATATGCTTATAGATAAAGTAACGAGAATAGTTGTTCTGGTTAGGAATCTAGAGTGATGCCAGAAGCTTTCTTTGAAGAGGCTGATTTTCTGTTCCTTTTCTCTTTTTAAATGAAGCTCAAAATACTAGAATGGGATTGACATAGGAATTATTTCTATGACAGCGGCTGACATAGAAAATTTTCTCCGGTGAGGCTAAGTTCAGTGAGGCAGTCCATACAAATTTTCAAAAGATTTGGAACATCTAAATAGATCTCCCAGATTTCAAGTGAGGCTGCAACCTCACCATGCCCATGAGTAGGTTCAACATTGGTCTATGATATCTCCATGTTGGCTTTGAACTTTCTCAAAGAAACTCATGGCTCACCAAAAGCAAATCTTTCCCTTCTTGATCTTGCACATCTTTAATATTGCCTATCATTTAGTGTACTTTAATTTTTGGATGTCTGATTGCTAGTGGACCTTTATTGGTTTTTTCATTGGCAGCAACGCTCTGCTACAAAGGTAACATTTCCTCTTGTATGGACCAACACCTGCTGCAGTCATCCCCTTTATCGTGAATCAGAGCTCATGGAGGAAGATTTCCTTGGTATACTTCTAGACCTAACATATTTTGTCAGATAAGTTTCATGAGGATGTACCAATACTGTGAGCATCCTCTGGGAACCAACGTGCATATTATCTTACCATAATCTATGATTCTGTATGATACTCTGTTCTTCTTTAGTGAAGATAAATTGATTTAATAAATAAATAACCAAAAAATGGTAGAAGATAATATCGTAAAATATATTGAGATAAAAAAAACATGTAAACCTTTCCCACACTAAGTGGTGTCCACTAGAGAGGTGCAACATAAGGACTTCCTAAGGATGGAGGTCATCCATCCTAGTGCTATTATGCTCAAGTTCAGAGTTCGGATAGGATCCAGTGCATTATTACTGGAAACATGATAGCCTTTGAGAGCCGTCAAAGTTTTAGACTTCTATGATCCTTTATTATATTGAGATGATAAATGGGTGAAAAGCGTACAAGTACTTCAATTCTTTCGATCCACATGCTGGTATATGATGTACAAGTCATATTGTATGATAGGATAGGATATTTATAAGATTGGGATGTATATCATAATTATGTTTGTCATTCTTCATTGTTTTCTTCTCTTTTCTGTGTAGGAGTAAGGAATGCGGCTCAAAGAAAGCTATTCGATGAACTCGGCATTCCTGCTGAGGACCTACCCGTTGATCAATTTATACCACTTGGGCGCATGCTGTACAAGGCACCATCAGATGGCAAGTGGGGGGAATATGAGTGTGAGTTTCAAATCTAAAGAACTTCACAACCTTATCTTTTTCTTTTTGTTATTGTATTCCTAGATGAACCCCTAAATTTCTTCCATTCAGTGGATTACTTGCTTTTCATTGTCCGGGATGTTGCTGTGAACCCGAACCCGGATGAAGTCGCCGATGTCAAATACGTCAACGAGGAGCAGCTTAAAGAGCTCCTAAGGAAAGCAGATGCCGGTGAAGAGGGTCTGAAACTCTCCCCCTGGTTTAGGCTTGTTGTCGATAATTTCCTGCCCAATTGGTGGAATCATGTTGAGAAGGGAACGCTCAAGGAAGCGGCAGACATGAAGACCATACACAAGCTAATCTAGAGTGAGACCTATCTTTGGTATATGCTCTGATGTTTTTCTGGAGCTTCATAATGGTTAGTACTTTTCTGGATCAATTGTCATTCGGAAAGCCCTATTATCTGCATGGCAAAGGCATCGCCGGTCCGTCGGTTATCTGAATCTTTGGTGTTTGTAGATTTTAAGTGTTCTCTTTGTTAAAGCTTTTGATGTCTTGGTGCTTCTTTTCTGTCTTGGTATTTTGTCAATCAACGATTTGTTTTGTCAGTATAGCCCGGATAATTTTTTCTCCATCCTTCCTTCTCTATTTAATTCTATGCTATCCTTGAAGTCGGTTCGAACCCATCAAGGAAGGAGCCTCTCCCATATTGCTTCATATATCCAGAAACTTAGTTTTCGTTTAGAAAGGTCTCTTTGCAGGGCAAGTAATAATAAGTACATATCCCCATGGATTTGAGCAAGGGGTGCAAGGATGGTCAGGGTGGACGTGGGACCTCCTTCCCAAGCAAATGCGTCAACCAGCCGGAGATCGGGTGAGCCCTTCAATGCGAGTCCTATAGCGCGGACTTCGTTTTGAGCCGCTGAATGTTGTGTGGTGTGGTGGCTGATGAATAAACCTCTCTCGTAGTCAATTGTCTGCATATCTGGCTTGTTTTGCACCTCTTTCTTTCTCTATTTGAAGGGCTACCAAACTAGTTATGGTATCCCTGCCTAATCACACAAGAGATCTCACCTTAAATCAGCTCCTTTGCGACGCCTTTCATGGCGGCAACAGATGTGTGGAGTGGGAGAGAAAGCTAGATGCGTGCATGCAGCTTGTATGTCAGGGCACGTTCCATGCAAGTCTTGGCCCAGGAGCCGCATCTTAAGGGGTGGGGGTGACCATGATTTCCACTAGATATCGAAAATCCTGGTGTAAAAGAATCTAGATGGTCTTACAATATCACAGAGACGCTCTTTCCAAACTAGAGATGCTCATCTGATTTATTCATATTTCAGGTCATCATTAAGTCCTCTTACATGCGAAATATGCTTGCTTTGGTTCAGATTCTTATAGAAGCTTTTCGAAAAGCATAACTAGAAATTTTGGACACCAAGTTAGATTACCGTACCTTTATTTCTTCCTTTGATACGCTTCTGTTGGAACCTTCCGATCTTCACGATCGAGCTTGTGCAGGAAGATGCTGCCTGGTATGACTAAGTGTGGCGGAGCAAGGGCCCCGTCTCACGTCCCAAAACTGTAACCGAAGTTCGCTTCAGGCGTTGGCATAGTAGAAGGCACTGGCTCCCATATAGGCAGGAGGGTGTTCTTATTATCTCTGTTGTTATAAGCCAAGCTCAATATAAGCCACAGGGATGTAGGAGTTAGGCTTAGAGTTTTAAGTCGGGTGGTTCTAGTGCAAACCTGCCACCGGCTTTGCCTCTAGGTATAGACCACCCCAGGAAGACAACAGAAGGGAGTGAAGGAGGAGGAGGAGGAGTTCCATGGATAAAAATATAGGGGAAAAACTCCAGTATTGAAGAAGTATAAAGATCTAAGTGATTGGAAGGATGAGAAGGAAGAGAACAACGGCCTCTTATAGTGACTATCGTAGATTTTGGAAAATGGAACCATGGAGAAATTGAACTAATGGCTAAGGTAAGTCAAGGACAAAAGCAGAAGCTCGACAGCGACGAGCATTCTTAATGCAGCCACGTCCTCCAAACTGACCCATCACATACCACCGTGCCACTCAATTTTGGAGATGCCCATCTCTTTTATTTTCTTTTCTTTTTTCTTGGTGAAGGATGTATCTTCATGTAGTAGTTTCAATGGTGCACCAAGAGCATTAGCTCCCCCCTGGCAGGGATCTCCGATCCCCAGGACACAGGCGATGAGTTCAATCAAAAGGGGGTGCATGTGTGTCTTGGGTTTCAGCCTTTCGTTGCAAACAAAAAAAAAAAAGAAAAAGAAAAGAAAACACACAACTCATGGTGAGGGTTCACTCGTGTGACGGGCCCTAAAGCCTGGATAAATGAGGGTCGCAGTGGTGGGTCTCAAAATTCCGACCGCCTGAGGTGAATAGCCCATTGAAAGTGTCTAGGATGGGGCAAAGTACTACAACAATTCACGAATTCACCGGGGGGGTTACAGGTTTCATGTTCATTTTGTGAATTTCAGATGGGGCTTATTCCCCATCTCGGCCCAGTGTGGATCCACCATTGCAGGATTGAATTAGGTAACAAACAGTTGGCGTAGAACTTCTTTCGGACCTTTTATTAATGACGCAATCTTTTGAGTATTAAGACACCATATACTATCAAAGACTCGGAGGTTAAGTATGTTGGAGAGTGAATTGGTTAAGATGGATAACCTCAAAGCCTCTCCAACATAATGTAAGAAAAAACATGGTTAAGATTAAGATATCCATAAAAATTATAACTGGAAAAAGATGGACTAGCACCTCACTAGTTTATAAGGCCGTTGTTTCCGAACCGACCACGAAACCGCTGGTAACCGGAACCGGTTGGATTGGTCTTGAAACTGTAACTGAAACCGAGGATCCTCCAGTTCGGTTACGATTCGTGATATTTGGAAACCGACTTGGAACTGGAACCAAAATCGCTTTTAAATTTAAAAATATTTTTTAAAATCTCCTTTCACATAAAGAGTGTTAGCTAAATGGTATGGAACTCCCCACCATCGTAGTTGGTGTAGTGTATTTCGAAAGCAACCACTTTATATTCGTTTATCAATACACGAATTGTTGGAGTTCGACTCCCCAAATGGCGCTAGTCCTTTGTTTGCTTTGTTGCAAAAAAAAAAAAAAAGAAGGAAATTTTGAAGTTGATTTCAGTGGTTTCGAGACGGTTCCGATAAGGGAACTGAAACAGTCGAAATTGGTGGTTTCAAAACCGAAACTGAAACCGACTCCCAAGTGGTTCGATTCTGGTCTTGGGTTTCAGCAAACTGGGACGGGAAATGTCTACAAGGCCCTAAAAAATCACCAAAATGATAAAACCCTAGTTCGATAAATAAATTTTTTGAAGAATGGCTCTTCCTCTCTCTCTCTCTCATATATATAAGGAAAAGGGTAGTATCGGATTGTAATGATCTCCATATCCCTTACTTGGAAAGCTGCGTGAGAATTAGAATTTTGATTTTTCAAAGGTTTCGTGTCCTTCAATTTTCATTTATGTATTGATTTCCATGTACATATCTAATTATCGCGATATTCTAAAGAATGAAATCTCTTCTTAGTGCGTATTTCATCTTCTTTTCATACAAGAAATTGTCATCGTTTCAGGTTGTCTCGTCAAAATGGTTCCTTGAGATCTACTTTCTTTCGGGTAACAAATACTAACCAATTGAAAAGATCTTCTGATCAATCCAGAGAAAATTTAGGTTTCATTCCTAATTGTGATCATAAGCTCGTGATCAAGTGGATTGTTTTGCAAAAAGTGCAAAAGCTCACCTGGGTAAATCAACTAGTTGCCTCCATTATTGAAATTATGAAGGTCAGACACATGCTGGACAACGATATCTTATTCCATAGATGAATGTTCTAAATTGATGGCAGGCCTAAATATTCTATCGGTTATTCGTAGATGTTAGTTTGTGCAAGCAGCTAGCTTTGTGTATGTAGGGTAAACCTTCGGCCATAACATGAAGAAGGGTTTTGGGTCCAAGCACTTCTTTGGTTGCCAACTCCTCCTAAGGAAGTGTTTGATTCACTGGTACAGTGGTTCTCTTGATTTGCATTTTGAACTGGAACTCAGAATCATCTAATTTGCATTGTAAAAGTATGAGTACACTCTTCGAGATTTGTTTAGATATTCTAGCATGTAATGTTGCTAGCATATACCAAACTTCCATTGTACATGTTGGGAATCCAACAATTGAACCACTTGTGTGTTAACCATTTCAAATAACATATAGTGGCAGTGATGTGAGTTGATAAAAGTTTTAAATAGCAAAATTCAAGCATGCAAAATCTTTCTAAATTATGGGACTTTTCAAAAAAATTGTATTTAAATGGCAATGAAATGGTAAAACAAAACTAACATTAAATTACTAGAAAATAGGTTTGCAAGATGAACACCCTTAAAAACATATTTAGACGGTCTTTTAGTAATCTCAATTGAAGATTCAAAATATGCGAGAAATAGTATGTAAAATAAGTTTCTTTTATCATGTTTTTTACCTTTTGACTTAGTGGTTTCCATTTTGAAATAGTCTCTTTGTTTAGAACGTGACGAGATTTTAACATGACTTGTTTGGGAACTTACGCTTAACAACCAACATTAAGCTGAATTTATGGTTGACTGCCTAAACTCTTCACACGGCTCAGTATATGTTAATGAACACTTGTTTCCTTCTCTGTCTTGTGAACTCTGAAAACTTAGGGATAGCAATGAGGCAGGTCGGGGATGGGTATACCTATACCTAGCCACAATTTGAATCTCAAGAGATTGGTGTGATTGGTGATGAGTAGAAGTTTTTGTGGGGTGGGGAGAACTGCTTATTCAATCATTTAAAGCGGGGCGAACTATGTATAGCAGCTATTCAGTTAATCAAGTTTTTCATTGGTTTTATGAAATTCAAGTGGGATAGCCGCTCCACTTCGCCTTAATGTAGATCTGCCATTGGGTATCGTTCAGGTTCTTTTTTCTCAATTGAGCAATGAGGTAGATATGTGGCAAGAACATGATATATATATATATATATGATCTATCAATATCGACTAAAGGATCCATATCACTTAATGCATATACAACAACAACTAAGTCTTTTCCCATATTAGACGGGGTCGGCTATATGGATTCTTTGTTTCCACATAGCCCTATCATATACCATGTTAGCAGTTAACTCAACATAAGTTAGATCATTCTTTATTATTTTTTTCCAACACTTTTATGGTCATCTTCAACCTCTTTTAATACTTTCAAAATCTAGTTTTTCATACCTTCTTACCGACGCTTCTTTTGATCTTCTTTCTATATGTCCAAATCATCTTAAACGACATTCTCTTATGTTATCCTCTATTGATGTTACTCACAATTTGTTTCTAATAACCTCATTATGTATATGGTCTTTCCTTGTATGATCACTCATCCATCTCAACATCTTCATTTCTGCCACTAACATCTTTTATATATGTTGATGATTAAGTTTCCAACACTAAGAACCATAAAACATGGCAAGTCTAATTGTTGATATATAATATTTATCTTTTAACTTTAATGATATCTTCTTGTCACACAGAATACCTGATGCTCCTCTCCATTTTAACCAACCTGCATTAATTTTATATGCCACATCTCCATCAATTCTTCTATCACTATAAAAAAAATTGACCCTAGGTATTTAAAACTTTCCTTTTTGGAGGATACAATATGTGTCAATTTTAATTTCTATGTCCTCTGAACTAACCAAATAATCAAAATTCATTCTATATATTTTGTCTTTGTTCTATTAAGTCGGAAGCCTTTACTTTCTAATATTTCTCTCCGTAGTTTCAATTTTCTATTAACTTTTTTCTTAGACTCCTCTACTAACACAATGTCATTTGTAAATAACATACACTAAGGTTCAATCTTCAATATGTTTTGTTAACTCACCAATCACCATTAATTTTATATGTTACATCTCCATCAATTCTTCTATCACTATAAAAAAATTGACCCTAAGTATTTAAAACTTTCCCTTTTGGAGGATACAATATATGTCAATTTTAATTTCTATGTCCTCTGAACTAACCAAATAATCAAAATTCATTCTATATATTTTGTCTTTGTTCTATTAAGTTGGAAGCCTTTACTTTCTAATATTTCTCTCCATAGTTTTAATTTTCTATTAACTTTTTTCTTAGACTCCTCTACTAACACAATGTCATTTGTAAATAACATACACTAAGGTTAAATCTTCAATATGTTTTGTTAACTCACCAATCACCATTATAAATAAGTATGGACTCAAAGTTGATCCTTTATGTAACCCAATATTAACTTGTACACATGTTTTTACACCATCATACATGTCCCTTATAAGACTTATGTATGTCAATGGGATACTTTTTTTTCAAGGTTCTTCAAAGAACATCCTTTAGTATCCTATCGTAAACTTTTTCTAAATCAATAAATATCATATGAAAGACTTTCTTTTTTGTTCTAAAATATTTCATAAGACATCTCAAAAGATAAATCGCTTCAATAGTAGATCTGTTTGGCATGAATCTAAATTGGTTATATGTTATACTCGATACTTGTCTTAACCTACATTTGATAATTCTTTCTCATAATTTAATAGTGTGGCTCATTAACTTGATATCCCGATAATTCACACAATTTTTAATGTCTTCCTTTTTCTTGTATAAGTGTACTCCTTCTCTATTCCTCGAGCATCTTTTGATTTCTCTATATTTCATTAAATAGTCTTGTGAGCCAAGTCAACCCCACCTTTCTTAGGATTTTTTATACTTTTATAAGAATATTGTCTGGTCTTACAGATTTACCAACCTTCATATATTTAAGAGACATTTCATTCTTTTAAATACGCCGATAGAAATTGTAGTTTATATACTTTTATGATTTGGCTAACTCTCCTAAGCTAATACTAACATCTGTATTTTCATTAAAAAGATTATAAAAATAAATTTTTCATTTATTTTTATATCATCATTCACTACTAGAAAATTACTTCTGATTCTCATCTTTAATGCATCTAACAAAAGTAAGATCCTTAGTTTTCTTATCTCTAGCCTTAGCTATTCTAAAAATATGTCTTTCACCTTCTTTTAAATCAAGCTTTTTATATAAATCCTTCCAAATTTTGGTTTTTGCTTCACTAATGATCTTTTTCGCTTCTTTCTTTCCTTTCTTATAAGTGTCCCAAGTTTTACTAGTGTTCTTGGCATAATACAATTTGTAACATGTCTTCTTTGTCTTGATTTTATCTTGCACTACTTCACTCTACCACCAAGCTTCTTTTTGTATGGGTATACCTCCCTTAGATTCACTTAACACATCTTTTGTAACTTTTCTAATATGTATAGCTATATTATTTCACATATAAGAAGGTGTATCAACATAATTTTAAGCATATCCTTAAAGGATTTATGTTTAAATATGCCTTCATTCTTGCTTTTGAGGTTCTACCATTTATTTTGAATAGCTCGATGCACTCTTTTCTTTTTTGTCCACTTTTTTACCTATAAAACCATAACTAAAAGTCAATGTTGGGTGGTTAAGCTTTCTCCTAGAATTACCTTACAATCTTTACAACACAATCTATCTTTTTTCCTACAAACAAAATAATCAGTCTGTATTTGTGATAAGTCACTCTTATAAGTAATTAAATGTTCATCTCATTTTTTGAATATCATATTTACTATAAAAAGCTCAAATGCCATAGTAAAATTTAAAGTCTCCCTACCTTCCTCATTTATGTTCCCAAAACAAAATTTTCTATGACTACTTTGATATCCTAATGCATCTTTACCGACATGTCCATTTAAGTCTACTACTAAACAAATCATTTTCCTTTGTGGAATTCTTTGAATCACCTTATCTAACTCCTCCCAAAAGGTTGTCTTTATACTATGCTCTAGTCCTACTTGGGGTACGTAAGCACAAACTATATTAAAAACCTTTCCTCCTAACACTAATTTCAACGTCATGATTCGGTCATCATATCATTGTGTCTACTACACTATCCTTTAATTCTTTATTTATGATAATACCAACTCTATTTTGAGCCTTTTGCTTTCCTAAGTACCATAATTTAAAACTTGTATCCTAATCTCCTTTGCTTTTTCTCTAACCCATTTTGTATCTTGTAAATATAGGATATGAATCTTTCTCTAAATCATGGTATCTACCACCTCCATTAGCTTACCAAACAATGTTTTGATATTCCAAGAACCAATACGATTCTTATTATCTAGGACTCACTTCCTTACCCCCACATCCATTCATACTGAAAATACAGAGACCCTCTCTCCAATTTGTTCACTACATTCGGGTGACAATGTAGCGAAACTAACTTCTTTACCCACACCTGTCAATGATATGGGAGTCCTCTTTGCAATTTATGCAAAGATGTTGAGGCCCTTTACTTTTCACTGCATTTAGGTTAAGTCACTTCATTTCTTTTTGTCTGTGTCACTAAGAGGGAACGTCCCAACGTAATGCTCATAATTTGTAGAATCTATGGTAAATAAGTCTGACAGTTTTATGATGGTTGTCGGAAGTCTAATGCAACCCTCCTCCTTTATCTGTGCTTGGGACCGGCCATGCAAGGGTGATCTCGCAGAGTTAGTCCATCCATAACATTGTAAATAAAATATTGTCCATCTTATAGTGTGTCCATAACTTTGTTAAAAAAATAGAAGATGTGCTATGCTTTTCTTATCTAAGAGCTGCTCTAGTTTCAGCTGTGCATGCACTTACATACATAATCAGTCATGAGTCATTGAACATGCATATTTTGATATCTGCTTATTCCTTGGGAAAAGTATTATTTTCACAATTCAAAGTTTGATAAGAAAAGGATGTCGTAATCTTGTTTGCATGCGTATTTGGTCACTTTTTTTGTGACAATTTGGTTCTCTGGTGTTGCTGTATTACCAAGTAAGACTTTTTAATTTCTCATTTTGAGGAGCTTTAGTGTTAGAATATCTCATTATTCATTTTATTCTCCAATATTTCTTTAACTTATTATTCATTTTGTTCTCCAATATTACTGTAACGCCAAATATATGGTTCTTCAATGTTTTTATACTGCCAGTAAAATTTATTATCTCATTATTCGCTTCCTTCCACCTGTTCTTTCAATTTCTGAGAAATCATGACTGTTATCCTTTTACTTGTGCATGAATACATGTAAGATAGTCAAAGTAAAGCTTCATCTAGATTTTTTTCTAGTGATATAGAATAAGCATATGTACCTGATTGTCTGTCTTTTTTGTAGGAGAGATGATCGTTCTTTCTGTACAAACTAGTAAATGTTTTTCTACTAGCATCTTAGACCAAAATACAAGCGATATTTCTGTGTAGTAGCTTTGTCTTAGCTCCCTAGTTGCAATTCACCTGATATCAGATACGTGAGCTTCCTTGTAGCTTACTTATGCTTCTGATCTTAGATTTGGTTCACTTACTACTGCTGACTATTAAAGTTTTTTTGTTTCTCCTAAATTACCTTCCATGTTTCAGGTGTTTGCTTTTGTTGCCCGAAAAATTATTGGTGGAGTACATGCTCCATCTCCTGTTGATGACCTTTGGATGGTTGAGATGTCTCAACTCTAAATCTACTTGATGTGTCATTTGAGCAGGTTCGTTGATTTGTACTTGTCCTACACTTCTAGAGCATTCTTACAGGTGCTCCATGAAATGGTTCGTAGTGGTTATGTATTGCTTGACTTAGTAGAGTAATCTCATCTGTTAGGTGTCGCATTGGTCTTCATATGCAATTGCTATGTCATCTTTGTAGTTTTTTTATCTGGAGAAATGGGTAAAATTCACTTATTTTGGTGAAGAAGATAAAATTGGTCATGCAGCCAGGTTCAAACTCATTTGGCCATCTGGTTTTTCACCCAGGTGACTGTATGCTTCACCATGCTAATCTGAATCTGATTGTATGCAGATATACTTTTCTTCAGATTAGAAAATCTTTGTTGGATGTTTGGATCTGATTTCAACCCAGGTTCGGAACTCCAACCTGTTCATGTGTGCCCCTAGTGTAAAGCAGTACCGGTATTTATGATGACGAAACATCTAGCATTCAACAACAGTAAAGACATTTGCTTGGGATTTCATGATTTTGTCCTGTGATGCTTATTTTCTGTGAAGCCAGAGTAGAAGTTATGAGTTTTGTTTCCATAATCTGCAGATTGGTCGGAACATGCTTATAAGTGGCCATCTCCAGCCCATTCCTGATCCAGGACCTGTAATACCATCTATTGATGAAGCTTCAGCCATTGATCCGACACTGGCTCCTTATGAGGCAAACATCATATTCTTTTACAAGACGTGGGATCCTTATGATGCGTTTTCAAATTTTTCACCTCATCCTGTTGATATGTCTGATGATATTGGGGCTTATACCACATGACGTAGTGTTGAACATTATTATCAGGTAATATCTGTTGGGGCCACTATTCTATTTGCTGGAGCCAACTGTGATGTTGGGGCCGCGGTTCTGTTTGTCAAAGCCGTCTGTCACTGATCTCTGCCAGTTCTTTTCTTTTTTGTGTGTTATGTTTCCTCTCTGTGTTCGTAATATGTGTCGGTTTCGTGTCTTCTCTTATATTCCTGTAAATAAGATGAGAGAGGAGAGAGATAGGGTTTAGGTTACTCGTAGAAGGTTTTCTCGTAAGATTGTATTGTGTTTTGATCGTACGTTTTCTGTATTGTATTTATACATGGTTTTTTTCATCTTACGAGTTTTCCTCTCTAGTCTTTCCTTTTTAATAGTCATTCCCTTTCATCCGAGAGATGCTTAGGATCTTTTCAAAACAAAACAGTTTTTAATAATGTTTATATTTTCAAAATGTAACTCATGAAATCCGGGAAGAAGGTCCTTCCTCCCACATTTCATAGTTGTTATTAGTAATGGGGTTGATAGTGGTCACCCACTACTTACATCTCCCACTTGGCCACTAGAGTCAACCTTTGATAGACAGGTTTTTCCTCCCACTACTTTGGGGTTTACCAAGTTGTATCATTTTTTCTTGTTGCAAGTAAGTTATAACTTTTATTCATTATGTTATTTTTCTACAAACAATGTGTTTTTCCTTCATAACTCACAACAAAATATATTTTCTATAGTTATACACTACGCATATCTCAACCCCATATGGGTTACATGTTTAGTAAACAATTCTTCTAAGATGTCTTTTGTTAAGGGGTCAACCAACATATCGGTAGTTGGCATATAACATATAGTTATTTCATTCTTTTTAAGCATATCATGAACATAGTGCTATTTAACCATTATATGCTTGCTTCTTGAGCTATCAGCTTCACTCTTAATAAGAGTAATTGTTGTATTGTTATCACAATAAATAACAATTAGCTCGTTGGTTATGTTCAGTTTCACTCTTAATAAGAGTAATTGTTGTATTGTTATCACAATAAATAACAATTAGCTCGTTGGTTATGTTCAGCTTCAAATCAAGTATGAAGTGGTTTATCCAAAAGGTACTAGTAGTAACCATATTAAAAGCAACATATTTAGCCTCTTGTGTATGCAATGCTACACAACTTTGTTTCTTGCATGCCCAAAAAAGTGCACCACCTCCAAATAAAAATATTTATCCTAAGGTTGATTTGCTATTATCTGAGTATCCTCTTACTTTCAATTCATCTGCTTGAAAATAGAGTTTTAAGTCTTTTGTTCCTTTGAGATATCTTAGAATTCTTTTAACAATTATTCAATGTTGTTATCAAGAATTACTTTGATATTTACTCACAAGACCAACAACAAAATTGATATTAGGTATTGTACACAATATAGCATACATCAAGCTACCCACAACCTATACATAAGGAAAATTAGGCTTATCATCTCCTTTATCGGGACAATCAGCCTTACCCAATTTGACCCCTTTCACAATAGATGTAGATGTAGAGTTACATTCACCCATTTTAAACTTCTTCAAAATATAATCAATATATATCTTTTGACTTAGGCATAAAAGTTTATTTTTCTATCACGAGAAATCTTTATACCTAGTATATAGGATGCTTCCCCCATATCCTTCATTTCAAACCTTTAGTTTAACCATTACTTAGTTTTCAGAATCATCTCGTTATCATTCTCAATCAACAATATGTCATCTACATATAATGATAAGATGACAAAGTGACTCTCACTGTCCAGACGTATACATAGTGATCAAGTTCATTAGCCACAAACTTAAGTTCAATAATGATATTTTAAAAAGTTAAATACCATTGACGAGGTGTCTGTTTAAGGTCGTATATGGATTTTTTCAACCGATATACTTTATCTTCTTGACCTTCAACTATGTATTCTTCAGGCTGATGCATATATATGATTTTATCTAAATCTCCATTTAGAAAAGCAGTTTTTACATCTAACTGATGTAAATCCAAATTATAATATATTTATTTCGTCAAGATTATTCTTATGGATACAATTTTCGTAATAGGAGAATATGTCTCAACATAATATATCTCTCTTTCTGCGAAAAACCCTTTACAACCAACCTCACTTTAAACTTATCGATTGTTTCATTGACTTTATATTTCTTTTTGAGAACCCATTTACAACCTCTGACTTTTCTTACTCTTGGAAAATTAGTCAACTCACAGACTTGGTTTTTATCAATGGATTCAATTTTTTCATCTATGACTTTTCTCGGTCTGCAGATTCAGATGAGTCAATAGCCTGTTGATATGTTAAGTTATCAGTCAGCTCATCTAAATCTACTAAATTACATACTTCCTTTGTAAAGTTAGTATGATAATACTTCAAGTAGGCCGGTGTGACCCTAGGTCTCTTGTGTCCACTTAAAGTTTCGGTTTGTTTAGGAAGCTCACCTATGGGTTCAAATGATGATTGGTCTAGATCTACTAAATCATCAACATACTCATCATCATTATGAAAGATGTCATTCTTAGTCTCTTTTAAGAATTCAGTATCCCAGCTTTCTATCAGTCCATGGTCCTTATTATAAAATTGATATCCTTTAGATCCTTTAGGATATCCGATGAATATACATCTTAAGGACCTAATATCTAGTTTATCTCTAAACTAATCAAGGATCTTCATATAAACGATAGATCCCCACCTCCTAAGATG